>CAJVPU010000294.1:0-19301 GCA_910591775.1 Dentiscutata heterogama | reverse complement strand
GTTTAAGAGGGATTGAAGGATTTTTTGTACTTTTGGGCTAGCATGTTTGATATGCTTATAGCAGATCTCAGAAGGGCCTACTGCTTTTTGGTTAAGTAAGTTTGAAATGATTTTAGACCATTCCTGAGTTAAGATATCCTCAAGTAGGTTTTGGTAAAGGGGTTCTAATTCAGGATGAGTTTGATATAAATGATAATATTCTGAAGAGGATGGGATAGTGCTTAGAGGTTTATCATCAAAGTAGTTAGATAAATGATTGTGAATTGTATTAAGAATTTCATTATGGTCAGTTAGGAGAGAATTATCTAAAAGGAGTCAGTCGATATTAATTTTGTTAAATTTTTCTAATACTTTTTTATAGAAAATTTTTGGAGTTTCAAGAAAGGTCTTGTTGTGGTTTTCTATTTTTTGTTTAATCTTGTTGTAGAGATCTTGCTAGTATTCTTAATTAAGTGCTGTTTTAATAAGTAGGAATTCGTTTTTTATTTGTAAACTTGTTGGGTTGTTGGATAGAAGTGAGTTTTCAGAGTATTGGGATTGGTAATTGTGAAGGAGGGAGTTTAGATTAGATGAGGAGAAGTGGTTTTTAAGATATTGTATTTGTTTGTATCTATAAAAGAGTAAAGATTTTTTTGTAGTAGGTTTGTCCTGAATTTCTTTAATTGTATTGATTTTCTTAAAAGGAATATGTTTAGTAGCTGCTTTAATAAGGCCTTTATGGATTTTGTTCCAGTATAAGTTAAGTTGGTTTTGATTAGATATAAGATTGATTTTTGAGGAGATATGTTGTAAATTTCGAGTTGTTTGTGTTGCATATTCTTCAAGGACTTGTTTAGAGCAGTTTTTCCATAAGAAAAGGTTGTGTTTTTTCTGTTTTTGAGGTTTGGGTTTGTTTAGAATAATTGATAATTCGATAGTGATGATATGATGGTCAGATTCGAGTTGGTTGTTTGAAATTATATCTGTATATTCAATGTTGGTAATTGAGAGATTTGTCTATATTTGGTTAATTCTACTCTTAATATTAGAGCATTGAAAGGTGAAGTTTGATGTATTGAGAAAGAAAAGATAATAAATATCTTTAAATTGTTGACATTGTAGATATTTTATAAGTTGAAGTTCAGGAATAAATGTTTTTTTAGGAGGAGAACGATCTATTTTTGGGTTAGGAACACTATTAAGGTCTCCTATAATTATAACTTTGTAATTTGAGTTTTGTGTAAGCAGGATAATTTGTTCTTGGATTTCTTTGCGAAGTTGTTTTTTCTCATAAGTAGGAATATAGATTTGGAGTAAGCGAATTGGTTAGTTTTTGAAATGTAGATCTAGACCAATAATATGGCCTTTATAGTTGTGAGTACGTGCTATATATTTGGAAATTCGATGGTGAATAAAAATACTGACACCAGCCTGGTGTGGTTGTGTGAAAGAGCTCCAGAAACTGTTAAAGTTTGGATTTTGGTTTTTAAAGAAGTTTTCTTCTTTAAAGGAGAGATGTGTTTCTGAAAGGTCTAAAATATCGAAGGAGTTGTTGTTAAGTATTTCAGAGAGTGAAAGTTTTTTATTTGATTGGCGAAGACTATTAATATTTAGAGAGGCAATTTTGATAGGAATAGAAAGATAATCGGGTTGAAGAGAGAGAGAAGGAGTTGATATATCTGATATGAGAGGTTGAGAAGAAGAAAAGAGATTGGGAGAATAGTAGATTGAGTTAGATAATGATATTGGAGAGGAAGGTTGGTTTGACCTAAGAGGAACATAGCTAAACCAATGAAGTAGAGAAGGGAAAAGTGGAGTGAAATGGTTAATAAGTGGAAATGGCTCATGTGGAAGATAGATATATGCCTCAGTATAACTATTATTGTGATCTTTGTTGTTTAGAATTAAAATTTTAATGAGATCTGATGAATAGTAGGAGGGAAAGTCATGTTTAATATATTGAAGAAAAGTGAGAATAGTTTGTGGATGCTCTAGTAATAGTAATTTATGATAAAGAAGAAACTTGTTATAACAAGTAAGAGAGTTTATGGAGCTTATTTCTTTGGTTGGTTGTGTTATAGTTGTAAGTTGTGGATTAGAAACTAGAAATAGTTCATTGTTATAGTTTATGTTTATAAGAGGTTGGTCAGTTAGGTTTGATAGAAGTAGTGTTGTTTGTAGTTCATACGAGGTTAATGATGTTGGAGATGAAACTACAAAGGAAGTGTCTTCTATAGCAGTCATCGTATGCCTGGCTTGCACGGCTCCGCAAGATTCAGAAGCCCTCAGATTAAGCGTTAGAAAGCCGTCATTATCTAAATCTTCCAGGTAAATATTTTTATATATTATTATATAGGTTTATATCTAGTTTATATATATAAAATTACAGAATCATTATAAAAAAAATGAAATATTTTCTATACAAAATCTTTAAATCTCTCAATATATAGTAACTGCATAGTAACTATATAGTTACAATTAAATTTAATAGTATTTATGTAATTACTATGATGTTACTATATAGTTATTGCATATTAGAATATTTAAGTTTTTGTAAAGTTAATTAAAAATTTTTTATATAAAAAAAAAATAATGATAAAAACCTATTATATAATAAAAACAAAATATAATCTTGAAAAACTTTTTGTGTCTAATTAATAACTAGTATAGTTTAAGCAATTTGCAAATTAAAAAAAAACTTATTATTGTAAATATAAAAGCTTTTGTTTTTGTATATAATATGTTTAAACTTTAGAGAATTAATATTTAAATATTTGTATTATAAAAATTATATATATAAAAAATATTTTTTTGTCTTAATAAAATAATTTTATATTAGTATTTGAGCAGTTTTTTGATATTCTAAGTTATATTTATTCAAGACTAAATAATAAAATCATATATTAGTAATCGATTTTATTATTATATAAAATTCAGTATAAAAAAAAAATAATCCAAATATAAATATTTGATTCAAATCTAATCATAAATAGTGATAACAAATACAATAAACCTGTTTATAATGAATCTATTTATAATAAACCTATTTATGATAAACTTTTTAATAATAAACCTATTAATAATAAAACTATTAATAATAAAACTATTAATTGGCAATCTGCGAGTCACCTGAAGAGTGATTATAGTAAAATGTGATGCAGATTACTTATAAAAATTAAAGCTTTGCGAATGTGGTATGCATGTATCTAAAACTTTTTTTTATACTAAGTTAATCACCTTTCTGGCTTAAGAGACTTTTGTAGAGCTTGTCAAGACGCAACTAATAGTGGGTAAAGCGTTAAAATCAGCCTGGTTGGTGCTAAGTTATCTTTAAAAAACATTTCTTTTACTATGTAAACTTCTTTGCAAACAATAGTACTATTTGCAAAGAAGTTTACTTAGTAAAAAAAACGTTTTTTAAAGATATCTCAGCACCCACCAGGCCGATTTTAACACTTTATCTACCATTAGATACGTCTTAATGAGCCCTACAAAAATCTCTTAAGCCAGAAAGGTGATTAACTTAGTATAAAAAAAGTTTTAAATACACATATGCCACATTTGCAAAGCTCTAATTTTTATAAGTAATCCATGTCATATTTCACTATGATCACTCTCCAGATGACTCGCAGATTGCCAATTAATAATAAAAATAATGATTTTTAAGAACTTAATAAATCTTCTAATATATTTGCTGGGAAAAAATCTCAAGAAAATTTGCAGATAAATTGAGTTTAAAAAAAGTTAAAATAAATATTATAAATTGACTAATTCTATAACCAAAAAGTTTTATATTTGAGATTATTTTAAAAATAAAAATAATTATGACTATTGTAAAATATTAGTTTTTTGAATAGGTATAAAAGTTGAATATAGAACAAATTATAAGCATAATAGTAAAACAGAAAATATAAAACAATATTTTTTAATAAAGCATAAAATTTTATTACTAGATAATAAACTATATACAAATCTAAATTAAAAAAATTAAATATATCTCAATAAGATAATAAAAAAATTAAATATATCTTAATAAGATAATAAAAAAATTAAATATATCTCAATAAGATAATAAAAAAGATAATTCTATCTTGTATATTCAAACAAGTTATATTAAAAAAGGATTATAACTAAATAGCTAGTTACTAATTTTTTGCTATTTCATATTGTCAATAAAAAAAATATTAAAAAATAATTAAAAGTAAAATATATATAGATTATTTTTTATATGATCTATATAGTATATTAGATTTTTATATAGTAATAAAAAAATATTTCTAATTAAACTTTTTAATATTTTAGCTAATTTTATATGATATATAGCTTAAAATAAGTTGTTTGTAATAGTAAAGTTATACAATGTATATTGTTTTAAAAAAATTAACTTTATATATATAATCAAAGTTTTCTTAGATTGCTAAATATTTTTTCTAAATAGTACAAACATTTGCTAATTCTGATTGGTCAAATCACATGTTGCTTATATATAAATTATATGATATTATATAATATTAGTTACACAATATTAATCTACAATTTATTTTATATGAATTTGGAAATAGTAACTCTGTATTTATACTATCTAGTTATAAAACTACTAGAACAGACTTTATTACTGCTTATTAAAAAAGTATAGTAAAACTTAAAGAATTGATTTTTAGTATATATAAAACTACTTCTATAATAACAAATTTATAGTATTATAATACTATAGTCTTCTTGGTATAATTATATATAGCAAAGTAACAAGATTATCTAGTATAGTAATATACTTTATGAATATATATAAAGTGAATATGAAATATATATTTTAACTTCATAGCAAGAGGCAAATAGTTCAAGATAATAACAGTTTATAGATAATAATATTTATTAATAACAGATTTATAGTAATAACTTTGTCTTTAGAAATTACTTTAAAGAGAGAATATTATACTTTATAAGTAGAAAAAGATAAAAGATAGGGCTAGATTCTATGAGAGAATAGAGAACTCTAACTTGAGCAAAAAAGACAAAGGCTTTTTTTTTATAACTTTTCTACAGATAAAGATATAATAAATAATTGCTTAACTGTAAAAGATATATAGAGATACTTGTATAAAGATATTTAGAGGCACTCTGTTAAAATAAAATAAAAAATTATATAATACTATGAATAGAAGAAGTCTCTACTTTAGCTCTATTCTGTATTATACATACTGGGAAAAATAGTATTCAGCAAAATTAAACAAAAACTCGATTATTAAGTTTTTGAATCTATCAATTTACAATATTGGAAATTAAATACAAATTTTATTTTTAGTATATATATACAGTAAATCTAGCAAAAATTTAAACTTATTTTAGTTATCATAGTAACTAACATGAGGTTTAAAGTCAGATTAGAGTAAAAATAGATTTTATAATTAAAGTATAATACTATAAATCATAGATTCAAAAACTTAATAATCAAGTTTTTGTTTGATTTTGCCAAGCATTAGAGAAAAAATATAAAAAACTTTTTTAAAATTGTAGAGAAATAATAGTCTATTTATACCTGTATCAAGGTTTAAAAAATTATATATTAATTACAACTAATCAATATATAGGGTAAAGTTAATAGAAATAAGACAAATTTATCTAATAAATTTGTTCTATTTCTATTAACTCCACCACATATTTTGTTTGTAAAGCTTCACTTTATCATTATGAGCTTATTCTGATCATGTTACCAAAGTCAGATATCTTCTAAATAAAGATATCAGTTCTTTTTCTATAACATAGCACTATATTGGTAAACAAAACAAACATGTAGTTGCATTTTACTAAGTTTATCTAAATTTGGTAAGTGTAAACAATATTGATCTTTTAGAGAAGATAAGCCAAAATGCTTACTTTTTGTCAAAAATTTTGGTATAGTTGGCAAAGAGAAAGAAAAGATAGAATAGTCATACTTAGTGCTCAGCACAATCAAACAAAAATTTGATAGTCAAATATCTGTTAATACTTATGTTTAAATCAGATTGCAGATTAACCAAAGCTAAATATATACTATTGGTTAATCTGCAATCATTTGATATTTGACTTAATCACAAGTATTAACAAGTATTTGACTGTCAAATTTTTGTTTGATTGTGCTAAACACTAGTCATACTTGTATTATAAGCAAGAAGTATGAGTTTCTTTGACTAAATCAACAGAAATTTTTGTCAAAGCATACATAGTACTAAGTTTTTGCGATAAATAATAAACTCTAAACTTGTTAGCAAATAGTGTATGAGAACTATCTCTAAACAACAAATACTGTGCTTGTGGTAAATAATAAACTCTAAAACTACTAGCAAATAGTATATAAGAACTGTTTCTAAACAATAGTTGCTGACTTGTAGTTTCTTTTCTCATGTTTTATAGTTTGGTATCAACTTTTGTATATTTTTAAGTCTGTAGATTTTAAAAAAATTTGGTACAAATAATCATCAAAAAAGTTATATGTTTGTTTTCTGCTATTAAATACTATATAATAAATAAAAATAAATAATATTTGTAATATAGTAATTTGTTTTATAAATACTATTCAAATATATAACTTGTATAAATTTTATTAACTTTTTGTTTGAAATATAAATATAAAATATAAGAGTGCTAATATTTATTAGATAATATTTTAGAAAGTGGAAGAGTTGAGAAAAATTTATCTTAGTTTAATTTAATTAGCTAAAATAATATTACCTGGAGATAAGAGAGTAAGCCTCTATAGTAAATAAATATTAAATAATAAATATTATAGCCCTAAATATAAAACTGTTATCTTTTATTTTATTATACTTCTTTAATATACAAATCTGTTCTTGTTAATTATTTTATTCTGCTATTTTTTTAAAGAATAAATCTTATTATTATTAAAAAAAGCTAATATCTTTATTGTATTATAAACTATTATATAAATATTGTTTTATATAATTAATTTATTATATAGTATTTGTATATTATGTAATAATTTTTAGAATTTTTTAATAATATATATAAATAAATTATAAGTTAAAAAAATAAATAAAAATAAAAAAACAAATTTAAAAAAACAAATTTGTAAAAAAAAAAACAAATAAATAAAAAACAAACTATAAAAAAATAAATAAACAAATAAACAAATTTATAAACAAAAAATAATAATAAACAAAAAATATTATTAAATATTGCAAATTGCTATATTGCAAATTAATATAATTGACTATTAGATTACAAAATCTTGTATAACAAAAACAAATAAAAAACTAAAAAAAATAATATTTTGAAATTTTATTATTCATATCCAACTCTTTTTAATAATTGGGGTGAAGTCAATAGAAAAGGGACAAATTTTTTCTAAGTAAAAGTTTTCTTGACTTTAAGCTTAAATATCTTAGCAATTATCATATTAAATTTTATAATTTTTTTTTTATTTTGATTCTATATAATTCCAAAATTAAAATAAAAAAAAATTTAGCAAATTTGATTAATTAGTTGTTAAGATATTTTAATTTAAAAATTAAAAAAATTGTACTAAAAATGATTTGTCCCTTTACTATTGACTCTACCCCAATTACTTATCTCTTAATATATCATCTAACACAAGCAAATTTGCTTGTATTTTTGCACTTTTTTTAGCTTTAATCTATTTTTTTAAAATGCTAAAATATTTAAATAAAATTTTGCACAATTATATTTAAAAATAAGGATTTACTTTTTTGCAAAATTAATTTTCATAATATAAGAAAAAAAGGTTAAATTACTTATAAGCTAAAAATAAACAAGTTTAAAAAAAGTTTTTAATCAAAAAAATTATTTTAAATTTTGATAAACTCTTTAAATATTAATTTTAAATATATAGTTCTTAAAACAATTATAGTTTATTTAAAAGATTACAACTTTTATTAATACACTTTTAGTAGTTTGCTAATAAAAATTAAAACTTTATTTAGAAGCAAAAAAATTTTTATAGATAAAAAATATATAAAATTTAAGAAAATCTAAAGAAAAAATTATATAATAAAAAGTATAATATAAAAACTTTAACAAATATGCAACTCTTTCTGATGATCCCTTATACCAAAATTTCCCAGAAAATTTTTCAAACTCAAAACACAGTGAAGAGGTTATAGGAAGTACTTGGAGTCAGAATAAAGCCATAAGTCAGTATCTGTTATTTAGAGGTAGTTTTTATATGCTACCTGCCAACAGGTTTAAAGTTTATCACTTACTGCTAGAATGGCACTTGTCATTTAGAAGTAGTTCTCATATGCTACTTGCTAACAAGCCTAGAGTTTATTACTCACTGAAAAGAAGAGTTTGTTTGGAAAAAACAGTTTATGACAAGTAACTGCCATTTGTTTAGTCACTCATTACTCTAGAGAATTTTTCTTTTTATTTGCACACTTGTCCTGGCAACAAAATTTTCAAAGAAAAGTGGGCAAAACAGCTTACTCCTATCTAAAGATTGATATTGTTTACTAGTTTTCTTTTTTGATTAACATAGTAGATAGCAACTATGTGTTTGGTCTAATTCGGATATGGCACTACTAGTTTGGTCTGAAGCTTATGATTAAAATACTTCTAATGGTAGTAGCAAGTAGCTTGAGATATGAGTTCTCAGATAGTAGTAGCACTTGGCTTGAGATACAGATTAAAAGCCTTAGCCAGAACTTCTAATATTAAAGTAGTTCAGAGAAAAAAGCATGAAGGTTAAGACAAAGCTTTACAATAGAGATATGCAATGTTGCTATTGTTATCTACCTGGCACAGATTATAATAGTGCTCTTTAGTGTGTAGTTTTTTCTTGTCAGGGTTACCTAACTTTTCTGGTTTTTTTTTCATCTTTGTTTATTTATGATGGAAACATATTTAAAATAGTGTTTTAGGTGTTTTAGATTCTTTTTATTTCTCCTAGATGTAGTTGTTTTTTGGTAAAAATGATATATATAATTCTTGCTTAGAGAAAAGTAGGAGATAGGTATTCTACCTGAATTTTGGTAGAAGAAGATCTTGAATGTTAGGTAATCCTGATGAGACATATAATAGCTAGTTTATTATTACAAAAACATATTTGCCTTAGGGTAATATTAAACGTGGCGAGATGTTGTAATCTCTGTATAGACTAATAGTTATTACAGCAGGTTGCATTAGACTCTTAGAGTTTAGTAAGTCTTTATTAGATTAGAACATTATGATTGAATAGTCAATTGCTATTGTAGTTTTTTATACAATTAGTTCACATAAATAAAGGCAGGATTACTTAAAAAAAAATATATATATATATATATATAAACTTTAACCTTTTATTATACTAAAGTTTTTTAATAATTTTAAAAAATTTTTTTAATAAAGTTAATAAAACAAATCTAAAATTAAATATTTTACTTGAAAAATATATAGCTAAAATCAATATTTAAGATTTTATTAAAAAAATTAAAATTTTTAATAAAAATATAGGCATATTTGTTTGTATTACAATTTAAGAGATATTAAATTTTTATAGACAAAAATTTCTAAAAAATCTATATATTATTATAAATATAAGAAGAAAAGTAAATATTTATAAATTCAACACTCTCCCTGACGATTACTTGAACCAAATTTTCTTACCAACGAAAACAAAATTTTCTGTGCTAGAGAGTTGCCTATATAGTTATATATAGTAGGATAACACTATACAATAGTTTTTATAAAGGTCAACTAGTACGCTTTCTAGAGACTTCTCTATATTTTTGATATACAAGCCAAAAGCGTTAGTATTCAAGATAACTGGCAAGAAGATAGTGCCCTCATCTACAAAATTTTGGTAGTGTATAAAGTACACACTGTCAATGAAGTTGTTAGTGATAAAACAAAAGAGAATAGCAAAGAAATGAATTATTCAACACACTCTTTAGAAAATTTAAAGATCATGCTTCCAAGAATCCTCCACTATATTCTTGTTCTTCTTTGATATTTTTTTAGAAATTTTTTTGCCAAAAAGTGAGAAATCTGGCATACCCCCTCCAAAAGATCTATAATATTTACCAATTCTAAATTGGGAACAGATATTGCCAAAATAGGCCCCAAAATAGTGCATAAAGGCTACCACATACTTCTGGAGCTTACAGAAAATTCTGGCAGGTTTTACTCTATCTTGAATGTATACATATATATAATGCATTAAATTAGAGTCAAGCATTATATAATTTTTACAATAGTTAGACTGGGATTTAACACTTGTACTGTCTCATACCTTTTTTTGTCAAATTTTTTTTTCTCTTGTCTGTATTTTGTTTTTCTTTTTTTTTTTTTCTTGTTTTTTCTTTTTTCCTCTTTTTTTTTCGTTTTCTTGGTAAAATCATTTAGTTAGTTCCCCACTTTATCCTTTTGCCTTTTTTGAAGAAGAAAAAATTTAAAAAAAAGTAGTCTTGACAAAGCTAGCAATAAGCTTCTTAATGAATCAGAGATATAGCTCTAGAAAGTTAAAGCCCCAATGAGGAAAGGTATTATTGCTGCACATAGGTACTTCAGTAACCAGGTGAGTCTTTATTGTATAAGAAGGAAAATTTATATAGTTTCTATGTAATTTTTTTTTAGTAGCCTATTACTATTACCTCTTATAATAAAGGCAGGACTACGTATAAAAAAAAAAAATATATATATATATATATATTTATAAATTAGTATTTGTTATTTAGAAATAATTTTTATTTGCTATTTGCTAACTAGTTTAGAGTTTATTACTTACTACAGTCATCCTTTTCTATAGTCATCTTCTATATAATCACATTCTTTTTATAAACACTATTTTTTGAAAAATTATTAATAATATACTTATTAAAAAAATTTTATATAATCACATTATTATTAAAATTTTATAATCACTTCTTTATATAAAACAAACTGCGTAATTATAGAGAAGAACAACTATATAAAAATAGTATTTTTTATTTAAAAGTAGTTCTTATATACTATTTGCTGACAAGCTCAGAGTTTATTACTTACTAGTACAAGAAGCTACTAATTCTTTATATTCTTTTTAGTTAGAGTATATGCTTTTAAATTAAAAAAAAATAAACACTTTTTAAGAAAAAGTATAAAAGATTTTTTTATTACTTATTTTTATTTTCTTGCTATTTTTTTTCAAATTTTCAACAAAAAGTAAAAGTGGTTTATTTCTTTCAAAAGATTAATAGTGTTTATCTTTTAAATTTAGACAAACTTAGTAGATTACAATTATATATTTTGTTTATTTATAAATATAGTACTACTTTATATAACTTGAATTAAAGTTTCAAGTTAAAAAGATAATTAAAAATAGTTATATAGTTAAAAAAAATATATATATCAAGGCATGGCTTTATAATAAAAATATATAAATATTGTATTTGTTATATACAGTCAGATCTTGTTATAGTCACTCTCAATATAATCACAACCTTGTTATAAATACACTATTTTTTTGATCTTGCTATTATAAAACTTATAAATTTTGACCTTTATATAGTTACACCTTTTTATAATCACCAAAATTTTGTTTCCCAACCTGGTGATTATATTGAGGTCTGACTGTAATTTTTTTAAGCCTAGCATAGATTATAATAGTATAATTTTTTTTTTATTTCTTTGATAGTTTTGTCAAAACTCAAATACAAAATTATCTTATTATAGTAAAAACCACTTTAATATTCTCCAAAATTACTAAAAAACAAGCTATTTACATTATCAACTTAGTCTTACTAGCCTGTCTATGATACCAACTCTCAAACACATATCTTATTACATTGAACTGCCAATTTCTAACATGTTGTTATGCTCAATAGTAAAACAAAAAGCCTCTCTGGCTCGTTGTACTCCTAACTCCTTTTTATTCTACTTCTACACTTATGCACTAACAAATACCCACCAACTACAACAAATACACCATGTATTAATCCTTGAAAATCTCCTCAACTCACTTATATCTCTACCAACCTTTAAGTTACACCTCCAACAACTTCAAAATAATGTCTTTACTAATATATCCATACTTACCAACTAATCAACCTTCTCATACAAAGAATACAAAACATTTACTGCCCATCTCATAACCAATATTCACCAACTTAATATCCAATATACAAGCACTAATATTGGTCCAATCTCACTTCATATCCCTGGACACTTTATAAACTTTATACTTTGCAATCTAAAAAACTGAACCCATATTAAACACTGTTTAAATCAATATCAGATTTCCACAATCAAACAATTTATTAACTATAACAACTTGATAACACCAACTTGGAAAAACTTCTACCATAATATACTCAAAATACCTTGCAGTTGTAAACCAAGATAGTTTACAATGATTATAAAAATGCTATGCGAACTCATCTCATCTTTACTTCAACTCACTTCTTCCAACCTCTTTATCTAGACCTCTGCTCAAACTCAAACAAAATAGATAATTACAGCAGACCACATCTTTGGCAAAATCACTTTACTAAAAAACAACATCTTCAAAGTTCAATACTGGAAGCTGAACTATAATACTAACACACTTAACCTTTGCAGCTTATGCTCATGTCATGATCCAATAACTCTCAATGCATACTGTTTATTCTGGATATCTAAATTCTCCACCTACCAAATCCAAGTATTATCAAAACACACCTGGAATGGCACTCTCTCTAACCTTTTGATCTCTTCTTCTCTACCCAAACATAACAACCAACTCATATACTACATACCTCAAAATCACCAACATACTTTTAAAATATCACAAGCCTTCAATGAACATGCCAAACAGATTTGAACAACATACTTAGCACTTCCCAACCAATTCTCCCTTTTTGTACAACTAAGTATCACAACCCAAAAAGTACATACCTTAATATCTACCTCCATCATTATTCTTACCAGTAACATAACAAAATTAGTCCTGCAAAACAAAACTTGGTCTAGCCTAGCAAAAATTACAATTATAGCCTTATACACTCTTCTTATAATCGCCTCCAATTATTCAAAAGTAAATCTTACCACAAACTCAATTACTATAATTAAACTTTTACCAATACTTACCAATACCTCTTTAGAAACAGCATATATCATTTAAAAACAAGCAAATACTAGCCTTCTGATTGCTATCTGTGTCACAATATATGCAAAATACATTACTATCCAGGCTACACATTCATCCCAAAAAAACTCAATTCAACCTTGAGACAACATCTTGCAAACCAAAATCGACCTCTCTGCAATAATTAACAACACCCACCTCCTCTGTTTTAATCATTAACTTGCATCTGACAATCTAAAATCAATGATAAAAAAACTTCACACCATAGCTAATATCAATACATAGTACTCACAGAAGCACATTCAATCATGGATCCTAGTCACAAATATGATACTATGAAACCCAACCTTCCTATACTTTCAACACAATGAAAAATTGCTTTAATAGTTTACTGACCCAAAAATATCAAAGATAAAAAATTTCAAGTTTAAACTCCTGATAAATAAACTCCCCAATCAACTCAGCCTCTAAAAATGCAACCCCTAACAACACACTACTTCCTTATGCAAACACTGCAATACAGAAGTCAAAAATGATATACACTAGCTCACTTGTCCAATCAACCCTACTATACTAACACAACTTCTTACTGACACTACTAACAACTTTCTCTGAAAATACAGTCTCCTACCAAGCAACATTAACAACTTCATTCAAGTATTTATTTAAATACACATAACCAACCAAATACTGATTGGCATAATCACAAAAGATACTCTAACACTTACTCATAGTCACTGTATAGCTACTCACACAGCTCCTGAATTACACCACACAATCATAACTGAAATATATAAAACAATATGGAAACCAAGTAGAATTATAGTAAACAACAACAACTAGAACAATACAAGCACTTCTATTCTTCACAATCAAAATATATTAACCCCTGATCCTACTCCCAACTCCAGTATAAATAGTAAACTTCATTTCTGGCAAAACTTATATATTAATTTTAACACCCCCCACAACATATTCTCGATAATAATCTAGAGGTCTTTCGACCTATCTAGCTAAGGTTAAGATCTAAAGTAAAGTAGCTCTATCCCCACTTCTTTTAAAAAATTATATAAACTTACTTTGTAAAAATCTACATAATAAATAATAAAGGAACTGAGAAAAAAACCTCACTTAAAAAAAAAAAAAAAAAACTACTTTAATAAAATCTTTAATTTCTCTAATTGCAAGTTCAACATTATCCAGCTACTATACTAAGTGCCTAGATACGACCTGTCATACTAACCCTCAATAGGTCAAGAGACTTTGTTAGCTTTGTTAAGAACTAAACTAGAAAAAAGTTATCTTACTTTTTATTACTTCATTTAATACTTTTCTAACTAGCTTATTAACTTCAACTTCTTTTTCTTTTTCTTTTGGTTGTTTCTTCATTCTTGACTTCTTACCATTACCTTTAATGGTGCTCTTTATCTCTCTACTATATGGCTTAATTTTTTTTTTCTAACTTTTCTTTCTTGATCTATACTATTGCTACTATTGTATTTGTCACACTTGAGTGTATTAGTTATTCTATTTTTCTTCTTTTACTCCGCAACTATCTTGTAATGTCTTTGCTATATCTCTTCCTAAAAGCTCACTTCAATAATTCAAACATAGTTTTAAATTATTTGTTTATATATTTTTTTTATAAGACCCAGTTTCTCTAGTACAGCTTGTATCTCTTCCTACACTAGTCTACTTATATAGTCATCTTTTCTTAAAGTACGTATTATATAAGATTTACCAACTAGAGCATCTTTCAATTTGTCTAAAGAAATAGCTTTTCTGGCATGTTGATTTAGTCTTCTTTATACTGATAGATTTGCAATATTTTTAACATTTTTCCAATACCTCTCTAAACTCTCATATCTTGTTAAATAGCTTGATATTTTTTCTTCTTTGCTACACAGAACATACTGACTATCTATATACAGTTCAGGCTTTTTTTTTTGAAGATTTAAGAATATCAGAATATTCTGACTTATATACTTAATTCTGAATATAATTCTTTTGTTCATTTCTTGTATTTTACACCTGACTTCTGTGAGCTTCTTGTTTTGATATCATAGGTATTTTTAACTATATAATGAATTTGTTTTAGATTTTTTTGCTTTAACTGTACTACTCTGCACTTGTTTATATATTGTTTACAATTTTAGTAACCTTTTTTTGCCAGAACTTCTGCAAATATTCCATTTAGATATACCACATACTTGAAACAATATTTCTTTTCAAATCTAGCTCTAATATTTGGCTCATTTCTGTTTTTTGTTTTGCTAACTAATTTGCTTTTTATTCTATCTTATATTACTATAGACTTTGATCTTGGTTAATTTAAGATCTAGGCTTTTAGACTTGCACAAATTTTTGATTTTAGTTATTAAACTTGCATTTGGTTTTTATTTACACACTTTACTCATCACTAGTAGTATATTGTCTGTTAGGCTTGCAATTGCGGCTGCACTATCTAATTTAATTTCTACTCTACTATTACAACTTGTTATTAAAAGTATTATCTATATTGCAACCAACTCTGCCTTTGTTGATGATAGCCAATACTTTATACTAATAAACTCTTCTATTAATATATTCTTCTCATTTTTATTTACTTGTAATTATCCTGCATTCATTATACATTCTGTTGATCTTTTGACCAATAATCTATCTGTATAAAATATATATTCATTAGATTTTTTTTTGAGGTTTGTCTTTAACTATTCAATTAACTTACTTTCTAATACTTTATCAAACTCTTGCTATTTAATTAGACTTTTCTCATATATTCTAGACATTACTATTGTTACAACTTCTTTCTTTATATTATATACTGCTTTTTTTTTTTGCTTGTAACTTGTATTCTACTACTTTTTCTAGTACCAGTAGTCTTAGTGCAGTATTATTTTTATTAAGATAATATACCAAACACTTGTCTCTTCTTCACTCACTATTGACAGGTACTACTATTATCTTGATAGTTTAATTTACAACTCTTGTACTCTACTAGTATCAAAGTATTTTTTGGTGTATTTTGGTCTACTTAGTAAAATAGTGTAATTTCTTAAATTTTAAAATTTTTTAATAGAAATATTTTTTAATTTTTTAGCTTTTTTTAATTTAGTTTTTTTTTTTATCAGATTAGTTTTTTTGCTTATTATATAGTTTTTTTTTTTGTTCTCTTTATTTATTTTTTTTATCATTTATTTTGTTTTTTCTTTAAATTTTTGTTTTTTTAAATTTTTTTTTACTCTTTTTTCTTTACTTTGTTTTTAGTAAATTTCTTGTTAATTAAAAGAATATAAATAAAAAAAAAACTATTATAATATACTGTATAATTAGGCTAGTTTAATATATATCTTTAATATTAAACTTCAGATAAGTATAGCAAGTTGTATTTAAACACTTTTATAGTAGCTAAATAATATCAAACTTGCAAATTAGAAGTGAACAAATATATTTATTGAATATATTTAGAATCTTTATAAAGTACTAGTAAAAATATTTAAGTTTAAAAAAAAAAATTTTATTATATAGTATAAACTAGTTTTGAGTTTTTAATTAAAAGTTTTAATATTTAATTTTGTATATATATATAGGCTAGATATTATAGAAAAAATAAAAATTAACAAATAAAAGATCTTCAAAAGATTAATTTTTATGTTATGAATTTTATAATAAATTATAAAAAAATATAAATTTTAAAAAACTATATTATAAAATTTTATTAATACAACTGCTTTTAAGTTTTAAATAAAAAATAAATCTAATTTTATTCTAAACTAATTTGTATAAAAAAATGTTTTAAAAATTTGTTAATTTTTCTTTTTTCTATAGAACTTTATCTATATACTTTTTAATTTTAATTTTAATACTAGTTTGAATTTTAACTAATAATAGATTTAATTTTTTTTAAAATATGAAGTAAAGTTAATAGAAATAAGACAAATTTATCTAATAAATTTGTCCTGTTTCTATTGACTTCATCTTATATTAATTTGCAATATTATTATTTTTTTTTTTTAAATGTTAAGGTGACCACTTGGGCCCTTGGCACTTTATTAGTACAAGCGGTTGGCCATATGTCTGAGAACTTGACCACATGTTACATCGGTATTACAAAAGTACAACTAGCCACACATACAACTTTTGGTTATCTAATTTAAGTAGTCTGCCCGAAGGTTCTACACTAGCTGCCATGCCTATAGCCTAACTAGGAAGCTATCTATTTAAACTCTTTGGTATCACCTCTGTCCCATGCTTCCTCCTAATATACCCTTTCGGGGTAATTTACCGTTAAAGACCCTAGGACTTTAGCCAAACCAACACTCATTCCTTTCGGAACGGGGGGCATTTATCCTTGTGGTAAACCTAACAGAATGGTACATGTCCCACACATGTATTCACCTGCGTGTTCGGTAACATTTCCCTTAACTAGTACCTGCTGTGCTGCCGTCACCGAGTTCGTATCTCAAGCTATCTTTGGATGCTGCTGCAACCTGGTCCGTGTCTCAAGCCACAACCTTCCTAATTAGTTCCCTGTTACTTACTCTTGCTCTTGCAAGGTTCACAACAACCCCGGTACCCACATTTGAACCTTCTTCTTTCCTGGATTTCTTACCGGTCCCTTCTTTACTTCTAGCCGGCAACCCGGAAGGGTTGGTCTGCCTAGGCTTTAGGTGCCTTATGGTTTCCCTTCCCTTGGTACATGCTTTCAGAGCACATGTCCTTTTCCTCTGGTTGGTGACCTGGCGGTTCGGCTAGTGTGTCCCCTCACTTAAGGACCTGGTCACTTAGTTCTCTGGTCTCAGTTTCCAGTTTCAATTTCAGTCTTCCTGTAGCACCGTCAAAGATCACTACTACTCCCAACTCGGGACTTGCCAAATGGGTTTTCGGTAATTCTGGTTTCCTGGATTTATTGTGCCAAAGCTTCTATTTGAGATAGCATGACCAAAATTACAGATATCTAGATCCAACTAATAATCTTAATGTTAACCAATACAGATCTAGTTTTTTCAAAATTATCGTTCATGAGATTCGAACTCTAGACTTGCTGTTTAGAGGTATGACAACTCCATCACTTCACTAAGTCACCACACTCTTAAATATAATGATTTTACTACTATTAGAATCAAAAAAGCTTAATAAACAACTTTTATTAAAATTAAAAAAAAGTTTATTTAATAAAAATATCTATTTTAAATATTTTTTAATTTCAAAAAGGTGGTATTAGCAAAAATAGAATAGAAATAGCAATTTTCTAATTTAATTAGCTAAATAATATTAGGAGAGCACCATTTATCAGCTAATATTTTGCTACTAAAAGGCTATCCCCTACCTGATTATAAATACTGCAATTTGATTGGCTAAAAAAAAAATTAAAAAATCAAAAATTTTTAAAATTTAATATTAAATAACTTTTGACTCAGTAATCTGTTTTGAGATTTTACCACCAAAATGTCCATCTTAATGAAACAATTCTAACAAGCCTAAAATTATCAAAATCCAATTACAGGATCCTGAGATTGTTATAGATTTATATTACTTTAATTATATTATTTTATGGGCTTTATTTTATAGCGACCCGTCGCCATGGCGACCTCACAATCAACCAATCAAAATTAATCACGTGTATTATATATTTTTTATTCCGAAATCCGAACTAAAAAACCGATCTAATACAATTAACCAATTAAATTCAATAATATAAAAAATAATAAAATTTCTAAATTTAGAGTTTTACATAAAAATAAAAAAATTTGATACAAATTTATTAAAAAAACTACTAAAAAAACTACTTTCAAACCCAACACCAAACCCGGCAAAAAATATTACCAAAAAACTTCGGCATTTTGGTGGAGAATTGTATTGTGAACCAAAAGAAGTACCACAAGACAATTCACCAACAAAACATCGAAGGCCCAGAAAAAATACTACATAACAATCACCAAAAATACCGAAGGACCAGAAGAAGTACCAAAGACAATTCACCAGCAAAACGCCGAAGAACAAAAGAAACACCACAAGACAATTCACCAGAAACGCCGAAGGACCAGAAGTACCAAAGACAATTCACCAGCAAAACGCCGAAGAGCAAAAGAAACACCACAAGACAATTCACCAGAAACGCCGAAAGACCAGAAGTACCAAAGACAATTCACCAGCAAAACGCCGAAGAACAAAAGAAACACTACAAGATAATTCACCAGAAACGCCGAAGGACCAGAAGTACCAAAGACAATTCACCAGCAAAACGCCGAAGAACAAAAGAAACACCACAAGACAATTCACCAGAAACGCC
>CAJVPU010000293.1:0-19309 GCA_910591775.1 Dentiscutata heterogama | reverse complement strand
TCTGCCGAAGCGAAAAATGGCTTTTGCAGTGATTTTTACTTAGTGAAACATCAAGTTCTTAAAAAGTACTTTAAAGTGTATAAATAAGTTACCCGGGCCATTGATTTACGTCAGCCAATCAGACGAATGTCTGACTATGACCCGTGACCCGGGTGGCCCCATTGATCAACCCGGGTGACCCGCGGGTCCACCCGACGGGTCACCCGGGTCATGATTTTTTGGACGGGTCCAATCACTAGCTGAGTGTTTAATTATGTTATGTGATAACCGCGAAGATATCACTGGGTTCACTGTTCTTGAAACAACCCAATTAATTCACGCCGTCTTGAAAATAATAAATTACTTCTAAGTGAGCACGATATAATACTGCAATTGTGCAATATCTGTTTTTTTAAGTGTTGGATAATTCGTTTAAATGTTAAATCGTTGATAATATTAAACTGGTAAAACACAAATAAAGTCTATTCCATCGCTATTTGACTTGAAATTTTGGTTTAAGATTGAGCTGAGTATATGACAGTTTTTTTTGAAAAAAACTTGCTATTACAGTATTTATCCGTTTCAATTCGACGCTTTGTTTCTATAATTCTTCAGATAAATTATTGATTTTTGACTTTAAGATAGTGGTCGACTTGTCAAATTTTCTCATACATATATTTTTTCTTTTGACCTAATATATATCTCTGATATTTTGTTCAAGGGATTCAACAAGCCAAAGAAGTAAAGACTTATATATCATGATTATTAAATAAGGAAAAAAATTCTGAATTGAAACCGGTTTATTTATTATTATGAACATAATTATATCATTTATTGATCGGTGGATTCTTACGTCGATTCCGAATTGATGAGAATCAATAAACGACATGACAACGTACTATAAACTGCGCATCATTAACAAAAATAAACTATATGCTCAACATTATGCGTAGACTCAATTGTGAAAATATATAATCGTCAAATGCATGACTATAGTATGCACTCTAGTGTAACAAAACATGCGTTCGTGAAATGTAGAGTTCCAATCCTAATTCTCCAGATAATGTATTTGGATAATTATCCGAATATCAACAGTTATCCGGATAAATGCTTAATGCTGTAATGGATTGAAATGTAATACATGGCAATAGTATAAAAATTGTTAGAGTTAGTTCTGCCGCATTAATAAATCTACGTAGTAACTTTTTTTTCTGCAGTTCAATGATGAATAATTTAAATAGGATTATTTTAACAATTTTGATTGCGTTTCTAGCGATTGTATATACTTTATATAAAGATTTGTTAGTATTAAGTGGATATTACCGTGGACCAGCTCAAAAATATAATGGAGGGAAATGTCGGTACCTTGAAGGTATGGCTATGTTATATAATTTTTTTTAACTTATTGCCTATATATTCTCATTGCCTGAACAATTCTAGGTTTAAAGGTAAAGTTATGTGAGGATATTAAAATACATCATGCGTCTGGACTTGCTTACCTTGCATGTGGAGACGAACAGAGTCGCAAAGCTATATCGTGGCCACCACCAATTGATAAAAATATTCCTTTAAGGGGAGCTTTTTACGTTTACAACATCAAGGTACTTACTTTATGAGTTATATTTGAGTGTTTTTTTTTTACAATTTCTAATTAATCAATCATGAAATATAATTCGCGTTATTAGACAGATAAATTAACACCTCTTATTCTCAAAAATTTTGCTGATGAAGAAGACTTTTCGCTTCATGGTTTTGGAATTTATGAAAGTCCTACAGAACCTAATAATCTTTATTTCTTTATTATAAATCACAAACGCACCGGAAGTGTGGTTGAGTTATTCAAGCACAAAATAGATACATTTGAATTAAATTATTTAAAAACATTTAAACATAATTTAATTTATAATCCTAATAACGTTGTTCCAGTGTCAAAAGATGAGTTTTATGTAACAAATGATCTTTACACTCAATCATATTGGAAAATACAATTTGAAAGTATTTATCATACTCAATTATTATAAAAGAATTAATGAAAAATTATACTAATAATTCATGTAAATTTAAATAGCTTTGACATTTCGTAGGTGGAGTAATGTTGTCTTTCACTCTTCAAAAACCAATACAACAGAAATAGTTGTTGATGGATTAATTTTTGCAAATGGGATTAATGTAAATTGGGACTATTCACGTGTCTTTGTTGGAACTAGCGGTACAGGGGAACTTTTAATATATGAAAGAAAATCTGATAATAAATTGAAGCTGTTAGATACCATTAAAGTTGAACATTTAATTGATAACGTTAATGTGGATCCTGTTACAGGAGAAATTTATCTTGCAGGTATGTGGATGTGAAAGTTGATTGCCTTAGATTGATATAAAATCTTTTTTTTTTGAAATATATGAATTTCATTACATAAAACATATCAAAATAGTGGCGCATAATATCTTAGAAATGATCTTGCTCGCAAATGGTGTAACAAACGAATCTAAAAAACCTTCATTCGGTGTAATTAAAATTAGCAACAATACTAAAGAAGATAAATTTTATGGGATCAAATATGCAAAAGAAAAAATATTTGAGGATGATGGTACTTTATTTCACGCAATTTCTGTGGCGGCTGGTGATAGTAGTAGGAAAGTGATGTTTTTTGGATCTCCCTTTGCTGAAGGGGTTGTCAGATGTGAATTGGACTAAAAAAATTTATAAATTAATGAAGAAAATAATTATTATATTTTTGACACTATTTACACTAATGTTTCGATATTGTTAAATTGTCTATTTTTCACTTTGTCGCCCTTGTAATAGTATTATCTATCTCCTTTACAGAGAACTTAAAATTTTGCTAAATAAAATTAAAATTTAGTTTTACCGTATTTCGCGGGCTAAACCACCCTCCTCTGTGCAATTTTACAGCTTTATACATCAGCGTTTGAATATTATATTTGTGCATATTTTGTACTTATGTCATAGTATATACTACTTATGCTAATACCATATTGATAACAATAAATGACTATTAATATTAAAAATATGTAGATAAAAGCTGGTAAATATTTTACAGGGGAGGGTGGCTTAGCCCGTGAAATACGGGTAATAATACTATTTTAATAATATTTAACAGTTATTATTATTAATAAATAATAAAAATTTATTGGCTTAGTTAGCTTGAAAAAAACTTTGAATACGCTTATATATTGCCTAAGTTATTCGAGATTTTATGGTAAAATAAAGTGCGCGTTTAAAGTTAGAACTTTGAATATTTGAATCATTAACGTTAAGAAATTTATTTTTTGAACACGTTTTTGTGCCGAAATACAAACTTTGTACAAATCGAGCCAAAAATAAGATATGCACATTTTAATATAATACAAATGGATATTTTATATGATAATTGTCGTTACTGTTTGAGTAGGGTTGTTAAATTAATGTAAGTGAAGTTGTCAGGTAAGTTTTAACAACCCTATGTTTGAGATTTAGTTTAAGAGTAACTCTAGATAATACTTTTGCGTCTTCACTTAAAAGCTACAGATTCTAATGTAGAAATTTGTGGTTTGAACTCTGCAGTGTATATTGTTCTCAGAATAAAACTTCATTTAGATCACTTTTAAATCAAATACAATGCGAAAATATTTTAGCGTGAATAGATTTATGCATCAATGCAAAAATATTGAATTACTGTGAATAGAATTTTGATTTATTGGTTATAGAACAAAGATAACGAGCACAGAATTTCAGAATTTATGGAGAATATTAAAAAAAAATGAGATTGCATTTTTCTTTTTTCACGGTATAACAATGGCAATAATTACATGGATTTAGAAAAATATCAAATATCAGTTATATTCATTAATAGCGGAAACCTCTCTATCTGAGATATAATCATCGTGGTATCCTGTAAGAGGGCGGAAATAATGAACAATTTCTCTCGTATAGGAAAGCAAAAGGTTCTAAATTTAGAATTATGCATACAATTGTCAATATTTCAGGTAAAACTATCTACTGTATAACGTGGACTAAATACCCAGGGTACTTTACAAGTTATACCGGGTTGGTGAAAAGTAACTGAACAGTAGCCTTTTTTTTAATCACTATGATTATCATTTTAACGTTTAGTAATCATTGCAATAAATTAAAGGATTTTACTAAAACGCACCTATGGTGTTTTTACACCATAGGTCTCGTTTCTCAAAAACGTACTAAGTAAACGGGATCGGGTTCTCTAAGTAAAAATGTTCAGGACCCCCAAAAACCTCACAAAAACTGAGATTGGGACCTTATATTAGCTCTATAATATATTATATAAAAAAAAAAATAATTCTTAATTTTCTAACCCTAACCCTAAATTTTATTAAAAGAAATTATACATAGGTGCTAAAACACCATAGGTGCGTTTTATAATAATTCTAAAAACTTTATAATTTTTTAAAAAAATTTTAATTTTAAAAATTTTTTCTGTATTTTATTTAATAAAAATTTAAAATTTAACCTCTACAATCTTAATAAAAAGTTGTGGAGAATTTAAAATCAAATAACTTTTATTATTATATTTTTTATAAATTATTAAACAAATTTTAAACTTTACTTAGTAGTAATTAAAAATTGTTTTTTTAAAATATATAAAATTTAAAGAAACTTTTTAAAATTTTATAGTAAAATTAAAAGATTAATAAATAGAGAGATAAAGTTAAAATCTTAATCTAGATATATTTTTTATATTCAGATTAGTCTGGTTTTATTATAGTATAAATCCAGATTTAAATTTATATCTGGATTTATTTATCCAAATTTAAATACATTATATTATGTTATATTACATGATATAGTATATATCCAGATATATAAATCTGAATAGAGATATTAACTCTATAGAGAGATAAGGCTTAAAAAAATTGCAAAAAACTTTTAAAAATTATTTTAGCAAGTAAATTTGCCTGCTAAACAGTTTAAGAGATAATAAATATAATATATTGTTATTATTGTTGCTTGGAGGATAGTAAAGAGACCCTTAGTTATTTAGCAAGTGATACAAAAATTACATTTTTGATACATTTTAACCAAAAATAATGCCTTTTTTGATGCATCTTTTCCTAAATTTTTTGAACTTTCTTGTATTTAGCTAAGTTTGTATAAATATTATAAAGATTATATTAAAAATGTAATTTGAAAATTTTTTTCTATTTATATATATATTCAAATTTGTTAATTTAGTATAACAAAATATGCATATTTACACATTTGTGTAATAAGATGATCATACTCCAAATATATAATGCTATATATTTTTCTAGTTATAGAAATTAGAACTAATTTAGTAAATTAACCCATCATCTATAGATCATCTGTTGGGTTGATCTGAGTAGACTAACAGATATTTCTAGCTAATTACTGATATTTGTTTATATCAAATAAAATAGAATTGTTATATTCTATTTTATTTAATATAAACAAACATTAGCAATTAGCTAAAAATATTTATTAGTTTATTTAAATTAGCCTAACAGGTTATTTATAGATAATGAATTAATTTATTTTTTTTTATTTTTTTTTTTTTAAGTGAGGTCTTTTCCTCAGTTCTTTTATTATTTGTTATGCAGATTTTACAAGGTAAGTTTACATAATTTTTTAGGAGAAGTGGGGATGGAGCTACTTTACTCTAGACCTTAACCTTAGCTAGGCAGGTCAAAGATCTCTAGACTATGTGTCGAGAATATTGTTAGGGAGAGTATTATAACTAATGTATGAATATTGCCACGATGAGAGTTTACTATGTAGTGTTGGGTTGGGGTTTGATTCTGGTATCGTTGTATTTGAGCTAAGGTAGGTAGTACTGTTTGAGTGATTGTGATTATTGTTGTTATTATTCTTCACCATTATTTTGCTTGGAGTCCAGATCATTTTATGTATTTTGGTTATGATAGTGTGGTGTAGTTCCAGTGACGAGTGGATAGCTTTGCTGCGAATCCTTGTCAGTGTTAGGGTTTCTATTGTAATGATACCAAGAGATGTTTGGTTTGTTATATGGATTCGAGTGAATGCTTGAATGAAGTTGTTAATATCTGATGGTAGAAGACTATGTTTGTGGAGAAATTGATTAGTAGTATCTTGGAGAAGGTTAGTAATTGTAGTGGGGTTGGTTACACATGTGAGCCAGTGAGCATTATCTTCTGTATCCGTATTGTAGCATTTGCAGACGAGGGAGATGTGTTTTAGTAGGTGCCGTTTGAATAGATTAAGTTGGAGTGTGTACTCAGGTTAGGGTTAGGGTTTAGGCGATTATATAGTAAGACTGCTCAAATGAACACTTTTTTTGATTATTAGGATTTGTCAGGATTTTGTTTGTCAGGATTTTTTTGTTGGGATTATGACCTGTCGGGATTTTGTTTGTCAGGATTTTAACCCAAACTCATATTTTTTATATGTATTAAAAAAAATACAAAATATATAAAATTAAAAAGATGGTTTAGATGGTTTAAATAAATAAGCTCATTTATGATTATTTTTCATATAACAAAAAAAAAAAAAAATTTATTATCATCTGATTTGTTATGTAGTAAGCAATTTTTGAATTTCTTCAAGTGATCTACCAGCAGTTTCAGGTATAAAAAGATATACGAACCACCATGTTAATATTTAAACATTGCAAACATCTAAAATACTCCTTTTAAATTAAATAAAATTCATTAGTAATATATTATGATATTAAGTGAAATTAACATTATAAAAATATTTTTCAAGAAAATACCAGGAATTATTATGATTCCTGCTAGTAGCAGAAATAATATCCTGACTAAAAAGGTAGCTGCCCAATTAGCAGCTATAAATTATAAATAAGTTAATAAAAAATGATTATTTATTCATTGTTTATATACTTTAAAATGTTTACCAGATGAAACTCCTACTACATATGCTCAATGGAAGTAACTCGCTTTGTAACAACCATAGAATATTTCCAAAACCAATACATACACTAGGTCAATTAATCAAAATTTAATAGCAACTCTAATATAAATTCTTAATATAATAATACATATCCATCAAATATTAAAGAAGCAAGCACGAAATAGCGACAATGATTATTAGGGCAAGAATCATAAGCATTTGATCGATTATAATTATCCTTTACAATACAAGTTCCACCATTCTGTTACTAAATATACATCATCTATCAGATAAACACGCATTACAATTATTTCTATAATCTGAACATGTATCTAATTTGATAGAAAATCCTGTAATAAAAATAAATACAATTTCAAGAAGGAATAAACCAAGGATTGTTGCAATTAAAGTGAATAAAAGCAATTTACGATGACCAACTCTATCAATTAGATATAAGCTCAATGCTTAAATGAAAGTAATATTTAAATAAGTTCCAAGCAAATGAGTATATAAATAAAAATATATTATTTGTACCATACCTGTTATAAGGGAATATCCTGTATATACAACAAGGGAAAGTTTTAAAACGTTATTCACATTATTTTAACTGGTCATACTTAAGATGACAGTCTGAAATAAGTATTAATAAATAATTATTTTTATGCTATACACATATATATATTATAATTCTCACATATCAATTTATTTTATAATACGTAAAAGTATCAAAATCACAAAATTCTTGTAAAGTAATTATCCCAGTTACAATTAAGAATGGCTTTAAATTAGGGTAACATATCAATTTTATATAAAAACCCTTAGCATCTTAAGCAATTGCTGCATGAATAACCTCAATTTCTAAATAATAAAAAAATGAATAATTTATATTATAAGTTTTTATCTTACACTGTAACAGATAAAAGATTTACCTTTATTCAAAAATTCATAAGGTGAATTGGGATAAATTTTGCTCAAAACTTTCTTGGCATTCTCAAAGTCACCTTGTTTCACCAAAAATCTTGAAGTTTCAGAAACAAATAATAAACCTAAAAGGATTAATTTTGTTACACTATACAAATCAATTATCAAATATAATTAACAAAAGAATTTTTATATTCAATACAGTATACCAAAAAGTTGTAATAGTGGAGGGACAGAAGCAACAGCAGCCATCCATCTCCAACCTCTACCATTTGATTCAAATATAAGTCCTGCCAAAATGGAAAAATACTGTAATATTATCTAGTAATATATTATAGCTAGCTAATTCTTCACGATGAAATTTCAGTGAAATTTCACAAATATATAATGAAGCAATCATATTTCCAATGCCAATACCAAATCCTGTTATCAATCTGCTAATCAACAGAACAGAGAATGTTGATGAAAAAGTCATCGTCAATGAATCTATTATGAATAAAAATGAGAATAGATAATTTGCAGACTTTCTTTTAGAAAAATCAGCAAGCCAGTCTAATTATTTTATTTTTAATTAATTTAATTAGATATAAACATTAAATACTGTACAAGAGAGTAACAAAAATATTTTTACACCTAAGGACTTGGCTTATAACTCAAAAACTTACTAATTAACTTATGTCCTTGATTTGACTATAGTAATCTTTACTCCTTGAGGATTATTTCATATCATTTTTAAATCACATGCTTGTATAATTAACAAGTTATTTAACTTTATTTTTAGGGTTTTGATAAATTCTGTAAGTGTCTGTATTTCTGTATAAATATTTCAATAACTAATAGTCTAATCTTAATGAAATTTTACCAGCTTATAGAGGAACCTTTTCTCCACCCACTGTAAAAATTTGATCAAATTTTAATCAATAATCAGGCAAGTAATTAATAAAAACAAAAATTTTATAGGTCAAACTTCTAAGCTAATTTTCTCAATGATTATTAGTCTAAAGTTAATAATTTTTATTTTATCTAATATATATGCACTTCCTCTACAACATAAAAAAAATTTGGCTAAATCTAATTACTAGTTGTAGAGATAAGTCAAATAATCTATTATAATATGTTAAATTTTAGTCATCAATCATATATCTCGATTATCTCGGCAACCAGTTACGGACTTGCTAATGTTTTTTTTTTATTCTGTAGAAGAGACGTAATACTTTAAAATAAAAAAAAATTTGCTCAATTCTAATTACTGAAAGTTGAGATAATTGAGGTTAAAGTTTGCTATTAAATTGGTAATATTATGCTACGATTTTTGTCAGCGATTGTCACGATTATCACGTGACACAATCATTAAGGCATACTCGATTCACTTACATGTATTTTCTAACCCCATAGTCTTTTATTAAATACCTTTTTTATTTTTTTTTTTCTTCGTATCCAGCTAGACTAAAGAAAATATGAATTCCAGTTAATTTTAATATTATATTAGTGTTCTGGCCCAGGTAGTTAACCCGTAGTAGGTTAACTACATCAATGTCATGTATTTATTCTCAATAAAGATATTATTAACTTGATTCTGGCCTATATATTTAACTTGTAAAAACTAATAAATAATGGAATCGAATAAGTTAGTATTTAATATATTAAAGTAGAATAGAAATAATTTAATTTTATAATAAATAATTAATAATAAGTGCGAAATAACTTAGATAGTAGTATATATTTTAAATTATAGATAAATTAAACAAACTTTTTAGTAGTACATATGTTAAAGTGCAATAAATAGTACACATATATTAAATATAGAAATATAAAATAAATAAAGCTGAAATTTTAGTTCCTACTTGGCTATTTTCTCATATATGCTTATTTCAGTTTGTGATGAAATGATTCAAGAAAATTTACTGAAAAAAGAGCTTCTAAAGTATTTTTTATTCAACTAGAGAACTAGTATTAATAAGTAAGAATAAATATTTAAATAACCTTTTAACTTAAAAGAATAAATATTTAAATAAACTTTTAACTTGAAAGAATAAATATTTAAATAAACTTTTAACTTTTATGGAAATAACAATTACAAACTAATTATTTGAATCGATCCTTTTTTACATTAATTTTCAAGCTATCCAATCAGTGATTTATTTCATTCATTTAACTAATATAATTTATTCAGTTTTTA
The DNA here is from genome assembly GCA_910591775.1 of Dentiscutata heterogama. NCBI lineage: Eukaryota > Fungi > Glomeromycota > Glomeromycetes > Diversisporales > Gigasporaceae > Dentiscutata > Dentiscutata heterogama. The sequence goes on along the minus strand of CAJVPU010000293.1, from coordinate 9,350 downwards.
GCATTAGAATAAACAAAAATTTTAATAAAACACCTGATTTAAAAATTGATACATAGTGTAATAAATAAAATAAGGATTATTCATCATACAATCTTAAGTTTTTTTCGATTAATAGCATTAATTATTCAATGGATACATAATCGTACTTTAAAACAAGTAAAATTGAAACAAGTTAATAAAAAGGATTGGTAGGTAATTTTCGAATCATAGTTAAAAGTAACATATTGGCAAAAAATGATCCTTAGTTTTATAACTTCTGAGCAATTTTTTAATCTTAAGTGTAATATTTTGTTTTTATTTGATATATTTTGCCCGGAAATCATGGGACCGAGAATCTTTTTTGCTATCACTAATTCACCTTCACCCAAAAGTAATAAAATAGTTGCATCATATAAAAGCTCTAAAAGTATAAAGCCAATAACCAACCCATTCATAGAATCTTGGATAATTAACTATGAATCTATTAATGATTATATTCATATAAGCACAAGACTACTGACCTTTATTATTTATTTTTATTTTATTTTTTTACTAATTATTTTATTTTATTTTTTTACTTTTTATTTATTTATTTTTTTTTACTTTTTATTATTTTTTATTTTTCACTTTTTATTTATTTATTTTTTTTTACTTTTTATTTATTATTTATTTAACTCTTGCAAACAAATAATCCTTATACATAGAAATTAATAATGTGAATGACCACCATCATTATCATATACTGCTTTAACACGGTCTATCTTACTTTCAACAAGATGCCTATAATAACTCTGTGATAATGCTTCTCATTCTTTCTTAATCATCCTCTCAAGCTCATTAAGGTTGCCAGGTCTTGGGCAACATTTTCGAAGCTTATTTTCAACCTCGGACTAAAGGTTCTCAATAGGATTAAGGTCCGGGCTATACGGAGGCTATTTAAATGTTTTAATAAATTTATTGGCTAGATAATTTTTAACAGGCTTGCCTCTGTGGACTGAGGCATCATCATGTTGAAATATCTCATTATTGTTGGAATATTGGTCCTGAAGCTTAGAGATGGTATAACAAATAAGTGTCCTATAATAGGATGCACTTGTGATACTGCCATGGAGATGGATAAAAGGGCCAAGACTCCACCAAGAAAAACATCACTACATCATAATTCCTTTAGACTTGATTGCTGGAACAAGGCAATCGTCATTAAATTCTTTACCTGGCCTTCTTCATACATGCTGATATGGATTAGAATGGACTAAAGTAAAATACTTTTCATCTGACTAGAGAACATTTTTTCAGTCTTTGGTCGTCCAATTAAGATGCTTTTCTGCCCAATCTTTATGCTCTTTTTTAGTCTTATTACTAATAAAAGGCTTTACGTGAGCAACACATGAGACCAGGTTAGCTTTGCAAAGATTACAGCTAATAGTTCTTTGAGAAATTAACTAAAATATAAAATTTTTAAAAAAATCGAACCAAATAAAAAAAAATAAAAATAAAAAAATAAATTAAAAAAAAGATCAAATTAAAAATATTATTACTTTGCCTTCTTGCTATTTCAATGCAGCTTGAATTTGTCTTTTAGTCATACACCGATCGCTTAAAACAAGCTGCATTAGACGATCTTGTGCCGATTCGTCTAAGATTGGTGGTCTTCCTCAATGATCTGGTAATACTTGAGATGGGGTTTCAAGTTGGTTAAGCACATTTCCAACAGTCTTGGGGTCACAACCAACAAGTTTGGCAATTTGTCTATATGACTTGCCTAACATTCGCGCAGATATAATTTCTCCACGTTTCTTTTCTGAAAGTGTTATGATTTAAAGATATAAGTGCTTTAACAAAATTTCAAATTTCTAACTATATAACAATTATCAAAAAAAAAAAACTTACCAAATAATTACAGCATAAACATGCAATAAAAATTTGCATAATGCTTATGGTATTAAGGTGTTCGAAATACTAAATCAAATAATGAAAATTTGAATTTACTGCAGATAATATCAACTTTCAGTACGCTTTTCTCTTGAACTAGTATAATAATTAATGCCTAATTTTTTTAAAAAAATATTAATGTATACAATTTGCTTAAAAAAATTAGGCATTAATTATTATACTAGTTCAAGAGAAAAGCATACTGAAAGTTGATATTATCTGCAGTAAATTCAGATTTTCATCAGCAACCCTGATTAATATTTGATTTAGGCCGTTTGAAGGTAATTTTTTGGCTAATATCACTTCTCACAACTCTTAGAAGAGGGAGGATGGGACAAATGAAACGAATATATAAAATGACAAACTATTTTTAATGTGGTAACTATATTATAATGAATTAATTCAAGTTAAATTTAGTCTAGAGATTCTAGTTGTGTTGCTAATTTGGTTAAATAAATTCAATTTAGTAGTTAACGTTCCATTCCTATTATAAAAGAGAGGAGAAAAAAATAAATAATTAATTATATAATGCATTCATCTAAGAAAAAGAACTTCGCATATACAATTTTTACAATCAAAACTCTTGTAATCTAGTGATCGGATCTGCATCATTTTTAATTTATGTTGCAATGAGAATTTTGGGTTTACTAATTTCCCAAGTTCCTGGTTAAATACAAACTTTGTTTATTGAATGAAATAAATCACTAATCGGATGGCTTGAAAATTAATGTAAAAAAGGATCGATTCAAATAATTAGTTTGTAATTGTTATTTCCATAAAAGTTAAAAGTTTATTTAAATATTTATTCTTTCAAGTTAAAAGTTTATTTAAATATTTATTCTTTTAAGTTAAAAGGTTATTTAAATATTTATTCTTACTTATTAATACTAGTTCTCTAGTTGAATAAAAAATACTTTAGAAGCTCTTTTTTCAGTAAATTTTCTTGAATCATTTCATCACAAACTGAAATAAGCATATATGAGAAAATAGCCAAGTAGGAACTAAAATTTCAGCTTTATTTATTTTATATTTTTATATTTAATATATGTGTACTATTTATTGCACTTTAACATACATACTACTAAAAAGTTTGTTTAATTTATCTATAATTTAAAATATATACTACTATCTAAGTTATTTCGCACTTACTATTAATTATTTATTATAAAATTAAATTATTTCTATTCTACTTTAATATATTAAATACTAACTTATTCGATTCTATTATTAATTAGTTTTTACAAGTTGAATATATAGATCAGAATCAAGTTAATAATATCTTTATTGAGAATAAATACATGATATTGATGTAGTTAACCTACTATGGGTTAACTACCCAGGCCAGAACACTAACATGGCATTAAAATTAACTGGAATCCATATTTTCTTTAGTCTAGCCGGATACGAAGAAAAAAAAAAATAAAAAAGGTATTTAATAAAAGACTATGGGATTAGAAAGTATGTGTAAGTGAATCGAGTATGCCTTAAAAATTGTGTTACGTGATAATCGTGACAATCGCTAACAAAAATTATGGCATAATATTACCAATTTAATAGCGAACTTTAACCTCAATTATCTCGACTTCCAGTGATTAGAATCGAGCAAATTTTTTTTTATTTTAAAGTATTATGTCTCTTATACAGAATAAAAAAAAAATATTAGCAAGTCTGTAACTAGTTGCCGAGATAATCGAGATATATGATGATGACTAAAATTTGACATATTATAATAGATTATTTGACTTATCTCTACAACTAGTAATTAGATTTAGCCAAATTTTTTTTATTTTGTAGAGAAAGTGCATATATATTAGATAAAATAAAAATTATTAACTTTAGACTAATAATCATTGAGAAAATTAGCTTAGAAGTTTGATCTATAAAATTTTTGTTTTTATTAATTACTTGTCTGATTATTGATTAAATTTGATCAAATTTTTATAGTGGATAGAGAAAAAGTTCCTCTATAAGCTGGTAAAATTTTATTAAGATTAGACTAATAGTTATTGAAATATTTACACAGAAACACAGACACTTACAGAATTTATCAAAACCCTAAAAGTAAAGTTAAATAACTTGTTAATTATACAAGCATGTAATCTAAAAATGATATGAAATAATTCTCAAGGAGTAAGAATTACTATAGTCAAATCAAGGATATAAGTTAATTAGCAAGTTTTTGAGTTATAAGCCAAGTCCTTAGGTGTGGAAATATTTTTGTCACCCCCTTATACATATGTTTTATTAGTGAAATCATTCACAATTTCATATATTTAATCTACTATTTGCTGCTGTTGCTTATATAAATTGTGAACAAGATCAAATGATTTTCCAAAATATAGTTGATAAAATAAAATTCAATTACATAATTCTATAATTATTTTATCTTTATCTTGAATTAATTTTTCTATTTTATTAAGAGATTTAGAAGATATTTTTTTGATATCTTGTATTTTTTCTTTATATTCTGTTTTTATCTCTTGAATTTTCTCATCATAATCGAATTTTGTTTTTTGATTTCATGGTTATAAAATTCAATTTTGATAAAATGTTTAGGTATGTTTAGAAATAAATTGTTTATTTGATAAAATTGAATATACTTTATTAAATTTCAATGTTATTTAAAAAAAATTAAATATATAAATAAAGTAAATAAAAATAAAAATAAAATATAAAATTAATCATTCAAATCCTTTTTGATAATCTTATTTGCAGATTGTTGTTTTTAATTTCTAAAATTCTTTTAGAAGCATCTAGTAAATTGAATTGTTGAACTAATTTCTTATGCAATACTTGATCAACCTTATCAAGGTTTTTCAGAATTATTGTTGATTTAGATAAATCTTTATTCTAGTATTTGTTATAAACACTAAATTTTTTATACTCAAGATCAAGATTGGCTATTACTATGCCCAAAATAAAATTCATATCAACTTCTTGTTTTAAGTAAATATCTCTATTTGATTCATAGAGATTTTTAAAATCCTTATCATATACATATTTTTTAGCTGATTCTAAATCTAAATTTGATATCAAATCAACCATTTATAAATTCATTTATATTACCTGGCTCATCAGATTTAATTCAAATAAAGTAATAATCAATCTTTCTAGATTTATAATGATTTACAACTTGGATTATATAACTATAAGTATATACAGCCGATTTTGAAAATTGTCTATATAATACAAACCTTCTCTCATTACTCATCTTACTCTTGTTATCAAATGCTTTTTTGCAAAAAGTAAATGTATTATCAAATTGGTTTTGTGCAGTAAAGATATTATATTTTAATACTACTTCAATTGGTTTTTTGTTATATTGCTTAATAATATATTTATTTTTTTTATATAATGATAATAAATCTTCAAATTTAAATATATAATAAGTTAATTTTTGTTTTATGATAACTTTGTAATTGTTATACTCATCAAAATATTTTGAATCTGAAGTTTTTTGCAAATTTCTTTTCTTTTTGCCAACTATTAAGCTAATCATTGTACAATTGTAGTTTTTCTGCTTCTCAAATTTTTGAAAAATAAAAAATTTTTTAAATAAAATCTTTTATCAAGAATAATTTTCTTTTAATTTTTTAATCTTTCTAAATCTTTAGCAATTTTTTCTAAATTAAATAGTAAATTGTACTATTTTATAAGTTGTAATTTTAGATTTTGAATAACTTGTTTATATGATATCTGTTTAATATGAATTTTTTGTTTTTTTTTAAGATCATCGTATTATTCACTAATTCCTCTATATCATCTCTATATGTAGCTAAACTATGATATTCACCAAAAATGAATGAACCAACTATATTTCATGATAAGGTATTTCTGTCTTGATCTGTCTAACACACTATTGTATACTTCTCAATATATGATTGATTACAAATTTTACAAATTTTCTCATGTTTAAAATAATCACAACAACATTTTGATTTGTGTTTTTTCTCCTTGCAATGATTCCATATCTTGATTAAGTAATTCTGATTTTGCTGTAAATCTCTATTTAAATACTTTGAAAAGTTGATTAATCGATAATCTAACATATCTTTGGCCAATTTAATGATTTGATGTAGACTAAATTGAAAATAAGCCTGTTCGTATAGCTGACTATTTGAAGTTGCTTCATATTGACCACTAGAATAAATAATACTCTTTTCCTTTAAGATTTCAAATTCTTGTTGAGTTTTTGGTAAAACACATTTGCTTCTAAGATTATTTGTCTTACAATATGAACAAATAATATTATTGCATTTGTGTAATTTATAATAATTATAACACATTTTCATTTTACATCGCCAATGCTCTTGATTATATAATTTGTATTGCAGAATTTTCCCAGTTTGCTGATAAAGTTTTTTGTGCTTCTCAATAGAATTCTTTCTTTTACAAACAAATTTAGTTATACATGGAATACAATAGTAAATCATTATTATTCTATATTGAAAATAAAACCCTTTATCTATTTTTAGTTTAATTTAAAAATGATGATTAAATTTAGTGAAACCATAATCTTTTTATATTTTTAAATATTAAATGAATGATGCATCTAATTAAGACAGTTATTTGATAATATTATATAATTATAATTTCAATTATCACATAAGAATATTCTTAATTACATAATAAATTACCTAATTAATACCCCGATCACTATTCAAGATCATGGAAGTATTAATTAATAATACCCTGACTGTATGTAAATTAGAAGGACTTTTAGCCCCACTAATACCCAATGGATCAGGATATTATTATTACTAATATATATTTAATTCATTTAATATAATATAAATAAAATTATAAATAATATAAATTATTAATATAAATACAGTCAGATTTTCCTAAATGCATATTGTCAAAACCACCTTTAGAGAGTGTATTTAGAGAGGGATGCAATTAGAGAACATTAATAAAATCATAATATTACTATTAGCATGTAATAATATAGCTTTAGTAGCCTTGAAATAATAAATTTGATTGGCTAGTAATTACGTAAATATATTTATAGAAGAAGTTTTTATAAGTAGGCCAGATGGTTAGTATACACTTACAGAATAAAGAACGTGCATTTATCTATAAGTTCTACCATGAGCCCAAGCTTATATCATGTATTTAGAGGAGTACTCAATTAGAAAAGGTGTATTTAGTAGAGTCTGACTGTATTAAAAATTATATATAAAATAAATTCTTCAGTATTTTTATTTTAATATATTTTTTATTTATAGATAAGTATATTTTAGTCTATAAATTTAATTAGTATTATTAAATATTGCAAATTATAGTAAAATCAGATTATCATAAAATATAGATCCTTAATTTAAAAATATAAGCTCTTACAACTCTAACAAAATCTACTTATACTCTTTTATTAAAAAGAAGAAAAACAAAAAGAAAGAAAAAAACAAGAAAGAAAAAATAAAAAAAAAGAAAAGAAAGATGAGAAGAATGAAATTTTATAATAAAAATTTTAATAAATGTTTTTTTCTTTTTTATTATTATATATATTTTTTTTTGTGCTTATAAAAAAAATTTATATAGTACTACATATTGTATCTGGACTATTAAGTCTATTTTTAAAATATATTGAATATAGCTTTTTATACATATAATTAAATTTTTTATTATTAAAAAAAATATTTAATAATTTTTGTAATTTATTATTTTAAATAAAATTAAATACATAAACATTTATATCAAATTTTAATAAATAAATTAAATTAAATATAAATTTTCTTTTTTTAAAGATTCTTTAATATAATTTCAGAATCTAAAAACATGTGCCAAATAAGTTTAAAATACCTATTATTACATTAAAAAAAAAAAAAAAAAGACAAATATCAAAATCTGGTCAGATTTTTTGCCAGGTTGCAAAATTCTGGCTTTTGATTAACAAGCAAAAATTATGCATTTTCTGGTTTGTTTAAATTTTTACTTAATAAAGAATAATTGATCTACTATTAAAATATATCATATAATAAAAAATTTGCATGTCTTTTTTATAAATTTTTTGATTTTTAATGATTTTGTACAATTGGCAAAATATTTTGAAAAATCCTAATACAAAATTCTGGCTACTAATTAAAATTTCATACAATATTTTGGCTTTTATCAACAAGCAAAAATTATGCCTTTTCTGTTTCATTTAAATTTTTACTTAATAAAGAAAAATTGATCTACTATTAAAATATATTATATAATAAAAAATTTGCTTGTCTTTTTCATAAATTTTTCAATTTTTGATGATTTGTATATATTCTATAAAATCCTAATACAAAATTCTGGCACCTTTATCTGAGATTAGTATATTTTCTAATTTGAATATGGCTTGCCAATTGCTATTGATTTAATATGATTAATAGCTTCATCAAGCTTAGCTATTGCATTGCTATTTATTTTAATAAAAATTGTTGATTTCCATTACTATAGCAGCTAACTGCCATTGATAGATACATTGTTATATGTTGTATTCCAACGAATCAATCTTCTTGTCATACATTTTTGTTGCATACTGTAGCATGAGCACAAAAACTACTACTCTAACTCATAATATGTAAAATCGCAAGTTAAAGTAGTAGGTATAATACAGAAGATATATAAGGGGGTCCGTTAAAGCCAGGTTCATTTACATAATGATCTACAAATTGCATAAATTGCATTCTTGATTTCTTATAAAGCAATCAACCTTAACTGCATCAAAAAACTAACCCTAAACGAACCTGGCTTTAATGTTCCCCTATATAAGTAACAAGTTTTATATAAAAATAAAGTAAAATAAATATTTTAAATAAAAAAAATAATTTAAACTTAAATATAATAAACTAATAGCTTATAAGAATCTATTTTCAAAATTTAACTTTATTTTAAACACTTTAATTATTCTTTTTATTACTACAAATATATAAAAATAAAAGCTTTGAATATAAAACTTTAAGTTTAATTTTTTTTATTTTTTTTTTAGTAATTATACTAGTATTTTATTAAATTTAGTAAAAATATTTATATTACTATACTATGTATAATTAAACTAAATTATATATCTAATAAGAAGATACCTTTTTAAACTTTAGTATTACAAATACTGTTTATCTAATTATTTCAATAAATATTTATATATAATTTGCTATAGTAATATCTATTTTTAGCTTGTTTCTTTTACTTAAAATAACAAGTATTTCATTAGATAGTTTTTATAGCCTGTTATAACTACCTCTTTTTTTTTAAATTTTTTTTATCTGAACCTTGATAAAAAGGCTAATTTTAATTTATTTCTACTATATAAAAAAAAACTAAAAACAAACATAAAAAAAGAAGAAAGAAAATAAACAAAGATAAAAAGAAAAATATAAAAAGAAAAAAAACTCATATAATCTAAACAAAAAACCTAAATATAAAAGATAAAGATAAAAAAAAATAAAAGAAAAAAAGAAAGCCTGATA
>CAJVPU010000292.1:0-19319 GCA_910591775.1 Dentiscutata heterogama | reverse complement strand
ATTATTTAACTAACTATATCTGTTTGTTTGTTTACTTTTCAATTTACTAATGATTTGCAGATGTACGGGAAAGAGTTATTTTTTTAAAATTTTTATAATTTTAATTTTATTTAAAAAATTATAAAAACTTTTTAAAATTCCAGGCAAATTTGTTAACTATTTATCTTGCCTTCAAAATATTCTGTAGTTCTTCAAAATATTTTTTTATTTTTTTTAATTTATAGTGTTCTTTGTTAATTTTATTTAATATTAACAAGAGTTTTTATTTGGACTTTTGCAACAAGCTTTGACATTTTTCAAATATATATATTTTTTTTAAACGTACTTCGAATGTTGGTTTAATTTTTAGTTTGCTTTAAATATTAAGATATTATACATTTTTTCAAATAAATTTGGGTATAGCTAAAATTTTACATCATTTTTTAAATATTTATGAATATATAAAAATTATTATATATATAATATATTTATTTTAAATAAAATTTTTATTTTCTGATTTTTTTGAATTATATTATATTTTTATAAATATTTTCGAGTTTTATTTGTTCATAATATCTCAAAATTTTGCGAATTATTTCAAAAGTTTTCGAGTTTTATTTGTTTGTAATATCTTGACGTTTTGTAAAAGTTTTCAAAAGTTTTTAACTAAATATGATTCGCTATATTTTGAATTTCTATACATAAATGTTTATAATTATTACTATATGAAATACTTTGAAGTTAGTAGAGTATAAACTTTTAAAATTATTATACATATGTAATACTCTGAAGTAATCGTAAGTTTTTCATAATATTACCCTCACATAAAAACTTATAGAGGTTTACATATATTTTTTTTTTTGCTGATGTAGAGTAGTCAAAGCTCATCTAGATTTGGATAGTAAGAATATGATTAATAGGGATATTGTATTTGGTCCACATAGTAGACCAGATATCAAATTTATGATTAGCGAGCCCAGAAGGAGGACAAGTATTTGAATCAGAGTAAAGTTGGTCTGAAGTATTGCAAAGGCAATTGTAAGTAAAGATGTTTCTAGTTTTATTATGAGTATAAGAGTTGCGTAGATGAGAAGGTTGATTATGAGATGAATTAGAAGGGATTTGGTGTATTCTTTTCTATGTGAAAAAGTTAATACAATATGTTTTCCATATTTGGTTATAGAGTTAGTTAGAGATTTTAAGAAGTATTTAAATAATAAGCTGTGAAGCAAGGAAGTATAGTATATCAAAGATTTGTACAGATTGAATAAGTGGGATAGGGATAAAGCCTTTAAGAGTAAAATAGAGAGAATATGGATAAAGTGCAGAAGGCTGGATAGAAAAGGATAGGTGAGAGGAGATAGTATGTTTCAAATAGTTAAGTTCAAGTAAAAAGAGATTGAGATTGAATTTAAAGATGGTTTTATCAATACAAGAGTTGATAATTTGAGTTAGTTGGTTGAGATTAGGACAGGTATACCAGTGAGATGAAGAGTTAGGAAGATTGCAATAAAAGCAGTTAGAGGATAAGAATAGATTGGTTGGGAAGTATATAGTGATAGTAGAAGTGTATGAGTAAGTTGCTAAGCAAGATTTTAATTTTAAAAGATTTGAGGTAGTTAAGTTTAAGATTGGTAAAATTAGATAAGCTTTTTTGATTATTGTTAAAGTAAAGCCAAGTAAAGTTCCAATCAATATAGTGAGAGAAGTGAGACTATTCTTGATTGCAATTTTGGGAGAACTATATTACAATAGTTTTGGTTCTACAAATCTTTTTAACAAAGTATCTAGCAGGGCTATCGATAGGGCAATTTTTCTATTTAAGAAAAAAGTAAGAATTATATATATTAAAATAATTAAGTGTTAAAATAGAAGATAAATTGTGATTGTTGGCAAGAAAGTTTGCTAAGTTGTTGAAGGTATTGTTAGTATGAGCTTGCACTTTATGAAATATATATATATTTTTTTATTATTAAAGACCGATGTTGCGGTTGCTTAATGCTTTATTGTATTTTTTATATGTCTGTATTAAGACATTTTTGGTATATTAACGAGTGTACAACTAGCCACATGTACAACTTTTGATTGCCTATTTAAGTATTCTGCCCAAAGGTTCTATACTAGTTGCTATACCTGCAACCTACTAGGAGATTGCCTATTTAAACCCTCTGATTTTCTATACCCACCTAGCAGTTAGCACCTAAGTTCCCATATAACAAGTGCCATCTAACTTGACATGTGGTCTCTCTTTTTGTACTAGGAACCCAGACCATACTCTTTTTAAGAAGTACATTACCCAGTAGCAAGGCTCAGGGTGTCTCCTTGTCAACAACCTACCTACTCTATGATCCTATTAACAGGGCTATACTCTTGCAAAGTTCACCCAAACCCCAGTACCCACTTCATAGCATATCCTCAATATTTCGGTTCCCCTCCGCTTTGGTTCCAGACTTCCAATCCAGATGGCCCGGAAGGACTGCGACCTGTTCTTGGTTCATCGGCACTGCTATGACCTTTTCTTCCGGTTAGCCCAGTAACCTGGTTGGTGAATCGGCTTTACTATACACTGTTCGTGCCCCATCCGGTTTTTCCACTTTGGTTTTTCTTTTTCTTGGGTCTAGCCTTTACAGTAGTACTGTCGAAGATCTGTGCTACCTCTTTACTTGGGTCTTTCCAAATGGGCTTTTGTTTTCCCAGTTCTACAGATTTACATGATCTAGAAACTTATCTAGTGTTTGCACTGCCTATTACCGGTTTGCATTTCTCTGTATAACCCAAAGTTGCATGGATACCCCAGACCTGCTAGTCTTGCTAGTATGACCATAGTTACAAGTATCCTATCCTAACTGATCGATGAAAGACAGTTGCCATAACATAGATAATTATTCAAATTTTTCATCCTTGGTGGATTTCGAACTCTTGACCTGCCACTTAGTAAGGGTAACAACCTAATTACTAAACTAGATCGCCACACCTCTTTGCACTTTATAAAATATTAAATTAATATTATAAATGTTGATTAAATTAAGAAGTATATACCAGATAGGCCAAGAATTAAACTTAAGGAATTTAGAAAAAAAGTAGTAATTTTTAATAAGTTTGTTATATTTAGAGATTACAGATTGAGAGTCTGTATATATATTGACAGAGGAGTTACAAGAAAGGGTTGAGATAGCAGATAAAATAGCAAAAAGTTCAGCTTTGTAAAATAAAGGCCAGTTGATAATTTGAGCAAAGAAGTTATAAGTTACAGTGTTGTTATAGATTTAAGCCTAGCTAATACCCATAGTATATTGGTCAGAGCCACAGTTTTTAACAGAACTATCTATATAAAAGGTAAAGTGTTGATGGGAGTTGTTGTCTAGAGCAATTTAAATAAGATTATCAGAGACATTATTATTATAAAAGAGTATAAATATAAGAGAGTCTGAAATATTAATAGATAGTAGAGGGGGAATATAAGATAGTTTTTAATAGAAGCAGATAGAATAAGGTTGATATAATTAGCATTAAGCTTAAGTTGATTATTGGATTTCTTCTCAGAAATTGGGTAAAAAGAATAGAGAACACCTCTAATATGTAATAGTTGGCAATACAGTTAGAATTAAAGCTATAGCCTAGACAAGGTTTGCAAGTAATAGAAGAGAGGGGATAATAAGATAAAAGTAAGGTTTTAATATTGTGTTGCCAATAATTGATAAAGACTATGCTTGATTAGCAAAAAGTTTTGCAGATTTGTTCAATAATAATTTCATTATTAGAACAGGTAAGTATTCAGGATTTGGAGGATTTACTTATAAAATTAGTTTGGAAAACAAATAGATTATGCCTCGTAGGTTGGAGAGAAGGTATAATAGTATGGTTAGATATATGAGATAAAATAGACTCCTCAAAGTAAAAAAACTAAGCTGGTTTTTTCTTCTTAGGAATGTGAAGTAATCTGGGAGATAAGTGTGACTAGTCAAGTAAAAATTAGTTGTTAGCAGAACATAGTTATTCAAGAAAGAGGATATTTTTATAGTGAAGTTGCTGTTTAAATGTATGATATTTGAGTGTTTAAAGAGAATATTTTTTAAGAGTGAATTACCACCAGTAGGTGATTGAGGCCAAGACGAGTTAGGGTTAGAAGAAATAGAGATGTTTAGGAATTTGAAAAGTTGTATAATTTTAAAAGTAGTAGTATGTTTGTTGAAACTATCAATTAAAGGATTGGAGTAATGAAGAATGCAAGTAGTAGACTATAAGTTGTTTTGAAGTTGTTGTAATCTGATTTGGGTTGTTAAACCAAGAGTAGAAGGGTTATTAATATGGTTAAGAAAATTGCTAATATAATGTTGAAGTTGTATATTCCATAGACTATAGATATTATAAAGATTATAATTAAGCATAGTGCTATTGGGAGTAGATCAGAAAAGATGAGATTTGTGTTTGGCAATAGTTAGGTATTTGCCAAGAATTTTGTTACAAGTGGAAAGAGGGATAACAATATTTTAAATACGGTACTCAATAGTAGGAATAATAACATTATTAAAAATATAAAAGATTTGTTTGTCTATAATATTTTTAGTATTAGCAATATTGGCTAACTGTATTGCTTCATCTTGGATGAGTTTGATTTGTTGAGTATGTTTGTTGTTGAGAGTAAACCAACAACCCAGAAACTTGAAAGGTTGGTAGGTTGGAATAGATGCAAGGTTGGAATCAAGAAAAAAAATTGAGGCAGAAGGTTGTTTGAAGATAAAGGTAGATTTAGAAGAGTTGATTTGAATATTGGCTATATTGTAGAAAGAAGTTGCTTTGTTAATAATTTTGTCAAGTTTTTCTTTGGATTGAGTAATCCAAATAGTGTCATCCATATAGGCTAGCACAAATATAGAAGTATAAAAGTGATTGGTGGAGATATAAATAAGGCAAGGTTGTCATGTTGTAGAGAAAGTATAGCCAGAAAAGTGTATAGAGATATAAGTAATAAGAGGGACATAGTAGATTTTTCAAAAGAGAAGAGTAATAGTTTTACCTTGATCAATACCATTTTTAATTGAATAAAAATTTGTAAGACCAAGGTTGGTAATGACTCGGTTAGTATAGTTAAAAAGAAGATTTGAAAGTATATTAATAAACTGCTAAGATATTTGAAGTCTGCTAAGGATTTTTGAAAGAGTTCAAAGTTAACTGAGTCATATACTTTACTTATATCTTGTAAAAGAATCCAAAGTTGGCTAGATTAACAGTTGGCATCTTCAATTATATTGTTAAGAATATGTATAGGGATAGAGATAGCATTGCCAGGAAGAGCTATATAGTTAAATGGAGATAAAATGCTGTATTGGTATAGAATACTATTAAGCCGATTGGTGAGAAATTTGGTATAGAGTTTTCGAATATATTCAACAAAACTAATAGGTCTTGTGCTTGATAGATTACTATCAAAGATGGGTTTTTTGGCAATAGAAAAAATACGTTCTTCTTTCTATTGCTTAGGTATAGATTAAAGAGTGAGACAGCAATTGAATAGAGAGATTATAGCTGAAATAAAGAAGGATCTGGCATATTTGATCATTTCATAGCTAATGCCAGAAGGACCACATGCTTTGTTATTAGAAAGTTGGCTGATAGTAGAAGTAATTTTTTCTTGAGTAAAGTTAGACAGAATACTTGAATATTAGTTGGAATCGATATTTGTTTTAGAACTGTATTCTAATTGCCAGTTAGACTAGAAGATGACTTGATTAATATCATGATAGGCAGTTCAGTTATCAAAGTGTTGTTGGATATGTAACTTAATAATTGTAGAGTTAGTGATAATATTATTATTAAGTTTGATATTATTAAATTTGACTGGGTCTTTGTACCAGTTAAGAATACTATTAATCATTGAGGTGGGGTGAGTTTGAAGTTTAGTACAATGTTTATTAATAAATTTATTAATATGTTGTCTAATTTCTTTGATGTTTTCAAAATTTCTAGCATAGTAAATATTTTTCTACTCTTCATTAGTTTTAGATAACCAAAAGAATAGAAGGTTGTAGTTATGGGGAATAGAAGGTATTTGGAGATTAAGAGAGTTGTTAAGTGGAAAAATAGTAGAGTTAAGATATGAAAGAATAGATGAGTTAAATTTTAGTATGTGTTTAATATGTTTGATAATATTGCCTAGTTTTTTAAAACTAGAGTGTAGTAAAGAAGCTTTGCAAGAGAAGATATGTTGAAAGTTGTGAACTGTGAATCTTTTGTTAGAAATATGTTTTAAAGCTGCAAAGATAATACTAGTTTGAATTTTGTGCCAAGTGGCTTCAATAAATTCCTCAGTATATAAAGAAAGAGGAGTAGAATTTGACAAAATATTGTTATAAACTTGGTTAGAAAAGTCTTTCTATTTTGCAGAGTCCATAGCTTTGTAGTTAAAAACTCTACGATGAGTATGAATTTTGTGTCTATGTTGGTCTTGTAGTGCATAGGAGAAGAACTAAGAATTTTGTAGTTACTAAGGAAGTTGGTGTTGCTATTATCAGTTTCAAAAGAGGTTAAATATATAAGAATTGTATAGTAGCTCCAGATAAAGTCAATTTTACTACTATATCTAGAGCTCTGCCAGGTAGGGGATGATAATAAAGTGTGAGCGGCAAGATTATACATATTGTTAAAAGTAAGAAATTGAAGCAGTTTAAATTTGTTAGAAGAAGAGAGTATTAATTCTGTAGTAGCATTGAAGTTACCAAGAACAATAGAGAGCAGGTTAGAAGAGGTTGCTTGTTGGATTTATTGAATAATAAGGTTTTGAGTATATAATCTAGTAATAGAATCATTACTAGAAAGGTAAGTAGAAATAATTTGGAATTTGAAATCATGTTTAAAGAAAATATCTATAAATATAGTATATCAAGGATGGATATTGATTTTGTAAATATAAGGAGTAAGATGTTTACATATCATTGTAGCAGTACCAGCCTTGGAGCTATTTGTATATGACCAAAAGTACGTATAAGAGGGAGTTGCTAATGGTTTGGAGTAGAATAAATTATATGCAAGTTTGGTTTTAGTTAAGCTAGGTTGTTGGTTAGGCAGTAATCTTTCCAAATTTGTTGTTTAAGTTTTTGGTTAAAGCCATGGATATTGTAAATACAGATAGAGAAGTTAAGAGAATAATAAATTGAATTAGATGGTGGTGTTGAGGAGGAAGATTGTTTTGATTTAAGAGAGACATATCTGAACCAGAGGAGTAAAGAAGAGAAAAGTAGTATAAAGTGATTGGAAAGTGAATATAGCTTATGTAGAAGGTAAATATGTGCCTTGGTATAGTTATTATTATTGTCTTTGTTATTGAGGATTGAGATTTTTATAAGGTTTAATGAATAATATAAGGGAAAATCATGGCTAATGTATTGAAAGAAAGTAAAGATAGTTTGTAGATATTCTAGTAGAGGTAGTCTGTAATAAAAGAGAAACTTATTATAGCATATAAGAGAGTCTATAGAGTCTAAATCCTTAGTTATTTGTGTAATAGTTTTGAGTTGTAGATCATTATGGCTGTGTTGAGAATTATTATCTGAATTAGAGTCTGAAAGTAATTCGTTATTAGGGTTTAGGTTTGTAAAGAGCTGATTAGTTGAATTTAATGAAGGTAATATTGTTTGTGGATCATAAGAGGCTAATAATGTTGAAGATAAAACCACATAAGAAATATTTTCTGCAGTAGTCACCATATGCCTGGCTTGCACGGCTCCACAAGATTTAGAAGCTCTCAGGTTAGACATTAGAAAGCCATCATTATCTAAATCTTCCAGGTATAATATAAATTAATATAAATGTAATATAGAGATTGTACCCATCAAGAAAATCTCTACCCGGGTATTATTAAATTACCCGGTTATCCAGATAATTTATTATAGCCCTATAATAAAATATCTACCCGGGTACAATCTCTAATGTAATATAAATAAAGATAAACAATATGAGTATAATATAAATAGAATTCAAATAAATAAATAAAATGCAAATTGTGATACAATAAAGAAATAAAGATAAACTATGATAACAAAATGATAATTAAAATAAATAAAATATTATGTATTTCTATCCTCTTTAAAAATTTTCTCTGAAAATTTTATTTTTTAATGATAATTATGGGTTGCCAATTTGGTTTTTCATAATATTTGGCTAGTCATCACTATTATAGTACTTCTTTAATATTTTTCTTTGTAATATATCAAGTTTATAAGTACTATTGTTTAGCTTATTTACATTTATGAATAGTTCTATTCATTTATCCTTAAATTTAGCAGATCTTGAGGCTTCTAAGTCTTTACGTTGTACCTATACTTTTTCACCTATTTTGAATATTTTTTGTTGTACTCTGAAATCAAATTAAACTTTCTGTTTCTTTTGTGAGTTATTAGTGTTTTCTTAAGCATTATTATACTGGTAGGGCAATTCTTCTATTAATTCGAATACTCGTTGCAATATACTATCTTCTAGTGATATTTCTTTATTTAATATATTTGGTTCTATTGGAATAACAGTTTCAATTGGTAGGATAGCTTGGCATTTATATACTAACTGAATGGAGGTATATCCAGTAGTTGTATGTCGTTTAGTTTGGTATGCAAATAATATAGCAGATATGTGTATATCTCAATCTTTATTTGTATCCTTAACTTTTGCAAGTGAATTGCAAAGTGTTTGATCTAAATGTTCAACCATTCTATTTATTTGGGAGTGGTAAGGAGAAGAAAATATATGTTTGATTAAGAATTTTTTATACAATATTCTAACTATATCACTTATAAAATTCTTTGCATTATTTGAAAGAATTATTTTTAAGACTCCATGTCGACATACAATTTCTTTAAAAATAAACTAAGCTAGTGTCTTGGCACTAGTATCAGATACAGCTTTAGCTTTAGGCTATTAGGTAAGATAGTTAGTAGCAACAATAATATAACAGTTATTCTGAGTCGTAATAGGAAGAGATCTGACTAAATCTATTCCTATACATTCAAAAGCTCATCCTACTTAGATAGAGTGAAGAGGTTCTTTTAATTTAGTTTTTCTTCTTTTCTAACATACTTCATATAAATGAATATAGTCTCTAATATCTCGATACATTTGGTTTCAATAGTAATATTTAGATATTTTATAATATATAGTATTAGTTTCTAAGTGTCCAGTAATAGAGTGACTATGCATCATATAAAGGATAGGTTTAACTTCAGTTTATTTGATAACTTGGATAAGTTTATTAGAATCTTTTTAATTCTTTTTGTACCGTATTGTCACGAAATAACAGGCATGGGCGTTATTTAGAGGTTTGGCCCGAATTAAGCTTAATTTAGGCCAAAATTTGTAATTTCACCCCTGCGCGTTATTTTGTGACAATATGGTATAGCATTTTATTCTGTAATTCATAGTATCTTGATTGTTTAATAATTGTTTGTTGTTCATTTTTTGTAAGGTCAGGAGGTAATAAGTCTGATTTTAAGTATTCTACAAAATGCTAATATCAAATATCAAGGGATCAAAGAGAACATTCTATTGCATATGCAAGCAAAAGCCTAAAGAAAGAAAAGATAAACTATGGAGCTACAAAACTAGAATGTGCTGCTATAGTATGGGCTATTGAGCATTTTTATAAGTATTTTGGAACTAATTATTTTACTCTAATTACTGACCACTCTGCTCTTAAATGGTTAAAATCTTCATAACCAAAAGAATACCTAGAATAATAGATAATAAAACTACAGCTTTATCACTTTACTATTATTCACAAACCTAAACAAATCCATTCTAATGTTGATGCTCTTTAAAGATTGCTGATACAGACATATGTCTCTTCTTTATCCTCTTCTATATGAATTTAAATTGATATTAGCATTTTGTAGAATACTTAAAATCAGACTTATTACCTCCTGACCTTACAAAAAATGAACAACAAACAATTATTAAACAATCAAGATACTATGAATTACAGAATAAAATGCTATACCATATTGTCACAAAATAACGCGCAGGGGTGAAATTACAAATTTTGGCCTAAATTAAGCTTAATTCGGGCCAAACCTCTAAATAACGCCCATGCCTGTTATTTCGTGACAATACGGTACAAAAAGAATTAAAAAGATTCTAATAAACTTATCCAAGTTATCAAATAAACTGAAGTTAAACCTATCCTTTATATGATGCATAGTCACTCTATTACTGGACACTTAGAAACTAATACTATATATTATAAAATATCTAAATATTACTATTGAAACCAAATGTATCGAGATATTAGAGACTATATTCATTTATATGAAGTATGTTAGAAAAGAAGAAAAACTAAATTAAAAGAACCTCTTCACTCTATCTAAGTAGGATGAGCTTTTGAATGTATAGGAATAGATTTAGTCAGATCTCTTCCTATTACGACTCAGAATAACTGTTATATTATTGTTGCTACTAACTATCTTACCTAATAGCCTAAAGCTAAAGCTGTATCTGATACTAGTGCCAAGACACTAGCTTAGTTTATTTTTAAAGAAATTGTATGTCGACATGGAGTCTTAAAAATAATTCTTTCAAATAATGCAAAGAATTTTATAAGTGATATAGTTAGAATATTGTATAAAAAATTCTTAATCAAACATATATTTTCTTCTCCTTACCACTCCCAAATAAATAGAATGGTTGAACATTTAGATCAAACACTTTGCAATTCACTTGCAAAAGTTAAGGATACAAATAAAGATTGAGATATACACATATCTGCTATATTATTTGCATACCAAACTAAACGACATACAACTACTGGATATACCTCCATTCAGTTAGTATATAAATGCCAAGCTATCCTACCAATTGAAACTGTTATTCCAATAGAACCAAATATATTAAATAAAGAAATATCACTAGAAGATAGTATATTGCAACGAGTATTCGAATTAATAGAAGAATTGCCCTACCAGTATAATAATGCTTAAGAAAACACTAATAACTCACAAAAGAAACAGAAAGTTTAATTTGATTTCAGAGTACAACAAAAAATATTCAAAATAGGTGAAAAAGTATAGGTACAACGTAAAGACTTAGAAGCCTCAAGATCTGCTAAATTTAAGGATAAATGAATAGAACTATTCATAAATGTAAATAAGCTAAACAATAGTACTTATAAACTTGATATATTACAAAGAAAAATATTAAAGAAGTACTATAATAGTGATGACTAGCCAAATATTATGAAAAACCAAATTGGCAACCCATAATTATCATTAAAAAATAAAATTTTCAGAGAAAATTTTTAAAGAGGATAGAAATACATAATATTTTATTTATTTTAATTATCATTTTGTTATCATAGTTTATCTTTATTTCTTTATTGTATCACAATTTGCATTTTATTTATTTATTTGAATTCTATTTATATTATACTCATATTGTTTATCTTTATTTATATTACATTAGAGATTGTACCCGGGTAGATATTTTATTATAGGGCTATAATAAATTATCTGGATAACCGGGTAATTTAATAATACCCGGGTAGAGATTTTCTTGATGGGTACAATCTCTATATTACATTTATATTAATTTATATTATACCTGGAAGATTTAGATAATGATGGCTTTCTAATGTCTAACCTGAGAGCTTCTAAATCTTGTGGAGCCGTGCAAGCCAGGCATATGGTGACTACTGCAGAAAATATTTCTTATGTGGTTTTATCTTCAACATTATTAGCCTCTTATGATCCACAAACAATATTACCTTCATTAAATTCAACTAATCAGCTCTTTACAAACCTAAACCCTAATAA
The DNA here is from genome assembly GCA_910591775.1 of Dentiscutata heterogama. NCBI lineage: Eukaryota > Fungi > Glomeromycota > Glomeromycetes > Diversisporales > Gigasporaceae > Dentiscutata > Dentiscutata heterogama. Next base: position 7,551 of record CAJVPU010000292.1, on the reverse strand, counting down.
CGAATTACTTTCAGACTCTAATTCAGATAATAATTCTCAACACAGCCATAATGATCTACAACTCAAAACTATTACACAAATAACTAAGGATTTAGACTCTATAGACTCTCTTATATGCTATAATAAGTTTCTCTTTTATTACAGACTACCTCTACTAGAATATCTACAAACTATCTTTACTTTCTTTCAATACATTAGCCATGATTTTCCCTTATATTATTCATTAAACCTTATAAAAATCTCAATCCTCAATAACAAAGACAATAATAATAACTATACCAAGGCACATATTTACCTTCTACATAAGCTATATTCACTTTCCAATCACTTTATACTACTTTTCTCTTCTTTACTCCTCTGGTTCAGATATGTCTCTCTTAAATCAAAACAATCTTCCTCCTCAACACCACCATCTAATTCAATTTATTATTCTCTTAACTTCTCTATCTGTATTTACAATATCCATGGCTTTAACCAAAAACTTAAACAACAAATTTGGAAAGATTACTGCCTAACCAACAACCTAGCTTAACTAAAACCAAACTTGCATATAATTTATTCTACTCCAAACCATTAGCAACTCCCTCTTATACGTACTTTTGGTCATATACAAATAGCTCCAAGGCTGGTACTGCTACAATGATATGTAAACATCTTACTCCTTATATTTACAAAATCAATATCCATCCTTGATATACTATATTTATAGATATTTTCTTTAAACATGATTTCAAATTCCAAATTATTTCTACTTACCTTTCTAGTAATGATTCTATTACTAGATTATATACTCAAAACCTTATTATTCAATAAATCCAACAAGCAACCTCTTCTAACCTGCTCTCTATTGTTCTTGGTAACTTCAATGCTACTACAGAATTAATACTCTCTTCTTCTAACAAATTTAAACTGCTTCAATTTCTTACTTTTAACAATATGTATAATCTTGCCGCTCACACTTTATTATCATCCCCTACCTGGCAGAGCTCTAGATATAGTAGTAAAATTGACTTTATCTGGAGCTACTATACAATTCTTATATATTTAACCTCTTTTGAAACTGATAATAGCAACACCAACTTCCTTAGTAACTACAAAATTCTTAGTTCTTCTCCTATGCACTACAAGACCAACATAGACACAAAATTCATACTCATCGTAGAGTTTTTAACTACAAAGCTATGGACTCTGCAAAATAGAAAGACTTTTCTAACCAAGTTTATAACAATATTTTGTCAAATTCTACTCCTCTTTCTTTATATACTGAGGAATTTATTGAAGCCACTTGGCACAAAATTCAAACTAGTATTATCTTTGCAGCTTTAAAACATATTTCTAACAAAAGATTCACAGTTCACAACTTTCAACATATCTTCTCTTGCAAAGCTTCTTTACTACACTCTAGTTTTAAAAAACTAGGCAATATTATCAAACATATTAAACACATACTAAAATTTAACTCATCTATTCTTTCATATCTTAACTCTACTATTTTTCCACTTAACAACTCTCTTAATCTCCAAATACCTTCTATTCCCCATAACTACAACCTTCTATTCTTTTGGTTATCTAAAACTAATGAAGAGTAGAAAAATATTTACTATGCTAGAAATTTTGAAAACATCAAAGAAATTAGACAACATATTAATAAATTTATTAATAAACATTGTACTAAACTTCAAACTCACCCCACCTCAATGATTAATAGTATTCTTAACTGGTACAAAGACCCAGTCAAATTTAATAATATCAAACTTAATAATAATATTATCACTAACTCTACAATTATTAAGTTACATATCCAACAACACTTTGATAACTGAACTGCCTATCATGATATTAATCAAGTCATCTTCTAGTCTAACTGGCAATTAGAATACAGTTCTAAAACAAATATCGATTCCAACTAATATTCAAGTATTCTGTCTAACTTTACTCAAGAAAAAATTACTTCTACTATCAGCCAACTTTCTAATAACAAAGCATGTGGTCCTTCTGGCATTAGCTATGAAATGATCAAATATGCCAGATCCTTCTTTATTTCAGCTATAATCTCTCTATTCAATTGCTGTCTCACTCTTTAATCTATACCTAAGCAATAGAAAGAAGAACGTATTTTTTCTATTGCCAAAAAACCCATCTTTGATAGTAATCTATCAAGCACAAGACCTATTAGTTTTGTTGAATATATTCGAAAACTCTATACCAAATTTCTCACCAATCGGCTTAATAGTATTCTATACCAATACAGCATTTTATCTCCATTTAACTATATAGCTCTTCCTGGCAATGCTATCTCTATCCCTATACATATTCTTAACAATATAATTGAAGATGCCAACTGTTAATCTAGCCAACTTTGGATTCTTTTACAAGATATAAGTAAAGTATATGACTCAGTTAACTTTGAACTCTTTCAAAAATCCTTAGCAGACTTCAAATATCTTAGCAGTTTATTAATATACTTTCAAATCTTCTTTTTAACTATACTAACCGAGTCATTACCAACCTTGGTCTTACAAATTTTTATTCAATTAAAAATGGTATTGATCAAGGTAAAACTATTACTCTTCTCTTTTGAAAAATCTACTATGTCCCTCTTATTACTTATATCTCTATACACTTTTCTGGCTATACTTTCTCTACAACATGACAACCTTGCCTTATTTATATCTCCACCAATCACTTTTATACTTCTATATTTGTGCTAGCCTATATGGATGACACTATTTGGATTACTCAATCCAAAGAAAAACTTGACAAAATTATTAACAAAGCAACTTCTTTCTACAATATAGCCAATATTCAAATCAACTCTTCTAAATCTACCTTTATCTTCAAACAACCTTCTGCCTCAATTTTTTTTCTTGATTCCAACCTTGCATCTATTCCAACCTACCAACCTTTCAAGTTTCTGGGTTGTTGGTTTACTCTCAACAACAAACATACTCAACAAATCAAACTCATCCAAGATGAAGCAATACAGTTAGCCAATATTGCTAATACTAAAAATATTATAGACAAACAAATCTTTTATATTTTTAATAATGTTATTATTCCTACTATTGAGTACCGTATTTAAAATATTGTTATCCCTCTTTCCACTTGTAACAAAATTCTTGGCAAATACCTAACTATTGCCAAACACAAATCTCATCTTTTCTGATCTACTCCCAATAGCACTATGCTTAATTATAATCTTTATAATATCTATAGTCTATGGAATATACAACTTCAACATTATATTAGCAATTTTCTTAACCATATTAATAACCCTTCTACTCTTGGTTTAACAACCCAAATCAGATTACAACAACTTCAAAACAACTTATAGTCTACTACTTGCATTCTTCATTACTCCAATCCTTTAATTGATAGTTTCAACAAACATACTACTACTTTTAAAATTATACAACTTTTCAAATTCCTAAACATCTCTATTTCTTCTAACCCTAACTCGTCTTGGCCTCAATCACCTACTGGTGGTAATTCACTCTTAAAAAATATTCTCTTTAAACACTCAAATATCATACATTTAAACAGCAACTTCACTATAAAAATATCCTCTTTCTTGAATAACTATGTTCTGCTAACAACTAATTTTTACTTGACTAGTCACACTTATCTCCCAGATTACTTCACATTCCTAAGAAGAAAAAACCAGCTTAGTTTTTTTACTTTGAGGAGTCTATTTTATCTCATATATCTAACCATACTATTATACCTTCTCTCCAACCTACGAGGCATAATCTATTTGTTTTCCAAACTAATTTTATAAGTAAATCCTCCAAATCCTGAATACTTACCTGTTCTAATAATGAAATTATTATTGAACAAATCTGCAAAACTTTTTGCTAATCAAGCATAGTCTTTATCAATTATTGGCAACACAATATTAAAACCTTACTTTTATCTTATTATCCCCTCTCTTCTATTACTTGCAAACCTTGTCTAGGCTATAGCTTTAATTCTAACTGTATTGCCAACTATTACATATTAGAGGTGTTCTCTATTCTTTTTACCCAATTTCTGAGAAGAAATCCAATAATCAACTTAAGCTTAATGCTAATTATATCAACCTTATTCTATCTGCTTCTATTAAAAACTATCTTATATTCCCCCTCTACTATCTATTAATATTTCAGACTCTCTTATATTTATACTCTTTTATAATAATAATGTCTCTGATAATCTTATTTAAATTGCTCTAGACAACAACTCCCATCAACACTTTACCTTTTATATAGATAGTTCTGTTAAAAACTGTGGCTCTGACCAATATACTATGGGTATTAGCTAGGCTTAAATCTATAACAACACTGTAACTTATAACTTCTTTGCTCAAATTATCAACTGGCCTTTATTTTACAAAGCTGAACTTTTTGCTATTTTATCTGCTATCTCAACCCTTTCTTGTAACTCCTCTGTCAATATATATACAGACTCTCAATCTGTAATCTCTAAATATAACAAACTTATTAAAAATTACTACTTTTTTTCTAAATTCCTTAAGTTTAATTCTTGGCCTATCTGGTATATACTTCTTAATTTAATCAACATTTATAATATTAATTTAATATTTTATAAAGTGCAAAGAGGTGTGGCGATCTAGTTTAGTAATTAGGTTGTTACCCTTACTAAGTGGCAGGTCAAGAGTTCGAAATCCACCAAGGATGAAAAATTTGAATAATTATCTATGTTATGGCAACTGTCTTTCATCGATCAGTTAGGATAGGATACTTGTAACTATGGTCATACTAGCAAGACTAGCAGGTCTGGGGTATCCATGCAACTTTGGGTTATACAGAGAAATGCAAACCGGTAATAGGCAGTGCAAACACTAGATAAGTTTCTAGATCATGTAAATCTGTAGAACTGGGAAAACAAAAGCCCATTTGGAAAGACCCAAGTAAAGAGGTAGCACAGATCTTCGACAGTACTACTGTAAAGGCTAGACCCAAGAAAAAGAAAAACCAAAGTGGAAAAACCGGATGGGGCACGAACAGTGTATAGTAAAGCCGATTCACCAACCAGGTTACTGGGCTAACCGGAAGAAAAGGTCATAGCAGTGCCGATGAACCAAGAACAGGTCGCAGTCCTTCCGGGCCATCTGGATTGGAAGTCTGGAACCAAAGCGGAGGGGAACCGAAATATTGAGGATATGCTATGAAGTGGGTACTGGGGTTTGGGTGAACTTTGCAAGAGTATAGCCCTGTTAATAGGATCATAGAGTAGGTAGGTTGTTGACAAGGAGACACCCTGAGCCTTGCTACTGGGTAATGTACTTCTTAAAAAGAGTATGGTCTGGGTTCCTAGTACAAAAAGAGAGACCACATGTCAAGTTAGATGGCACTTGTTATATGGGAACTTAGGTGCTAACTGCTAGGTGGGTATAGAAAATCAGAGGGTTTAAATAGGCAATCTCCTAGTAGGTTGCAGGTATAGCAACTAGTATAGAACCTTTGGGCAGAATACTTAAATAGGCAATCAAAAGTTGTACATGTGGCTAGTTGTACACTCGTTAATATACCAAAAATGTCTTAATACAGACATATAAAAAATACAATAAAGCATTAAGCAACCGCAACATCGGTCTTTAATAATAAAAAAATATATATATATTTCATAAAGTGCAAGCTCATACTAACAATACCTTCAACAACTTAGCAAACTTTCTTGCCAACAATCACAATTTATCTTCTATTTTAACACTTAATTATTTTAATATATATAATTCTTACTTTTTTCTTAAATAGAAAAATTGCCCTATCGATAGCCCTGCTAGATACTTTGTTAAAAAGATTTGTAGAACCAAAACTATTGTAATATAGTTCTCCCAAAATTGCAATCAAGAATAGTCTCACTTCTCTCACTATATTGATTGGAACTTTACTTGGCTTTACTTTAACAATAATCAAAAAAGCTTATCTAATTTTACCAATCTTAAACTTAACTACCTCAAATCTTTTAAAATTAAAATCTTGCTTAGCAACTTACTCATACACTTCTACTATCACTATATACTTCCCAACCAATCTATTCTTATCCTCTAACTGCTTTTATTGCAATCTTCCTAACTCTTCATCTCACTGGTATACCTGTCCTAATCTCAACCAACTAACTCAAATTATCAACTCTTGTATTGATAAAACCATCTTTAAATTCAATCTCAATCTCTTTTTACTTGAACTTAACTATTTGAAACATACTATCTCCTCTCACCTATCCTTTTCTATCCAGCCTTCTGCACTTTATCCATATTCTCTCTATTTTACTCTTAAAGGCTTTATCCCTATCCCACTTATTCAATCTGTACAAATCTTTGATATACTATACTTCCTTGCTTCACAGCTTATTATTTAAATACTTCTTAAAATCTCTAACTAACTCTATAACCAAATATGGAAAACATATTGTATTAACTTTTTCACATAGAAAAGAATACACCAAATCCCTTCTAATTCATCTCATAATCAACCTTCTCATCTACGCAACTCTTATACTCATAATAAAACTAGAAACATCTTTACTTACAATTGCCTTTGCAATACTTCAGACCAACTTTACTCTGATTCAAATACTTGTCCTCCTTCTGGGCTCGCTAATCATAAATTTGATATCTGGTCTACTATGTGGACCAAATACAATATCCCTATTAATCATATTCTTACTATCCAAATCTAGATGAGCTTTGACTACTCTACATCAGCAAAAAAAAAAATATATGTAAACCTCTATAAGTTTTTATGTGAGGGTAATATTATGAAAAACTTACGATTACTTCAGAGTATTACATATGTATAATAATTTTAAAAGTTTATACTCTACTAACTTCAAAGTATTTCATATAGTAATAATTATAAACATTTATGTATAGAAATTCAAAATATAGCGAATCATATTTAGTTAAAAACTTTTGAAAACTTTTACAAAACGTCAAGATATTACAAACAAATAAAACTCGAAAACTTTTGAAATAATTCGCAAAATTTTGAGATATTATGAACAAATAAAACTCGAAAATATTTATAAAAATATAATATAATTCAAAAAAATCAGAAAATAAAAATTTTATTTAAAATAAATATATTATATATATAATAATTTTTATATATTCATAAATATTTAAAAAATGATGTAAAATTTTAGCTATACCCAAATTTATTTGAAAAAATGTATAATATCTTAATATTTAAAGCAAACTAAAAATTAAACCAACATTCGAAGTACGTTTAAAAAAAATATATATATTTGAAAAATGTCAAAGCTTGTTGCAAAAGTCCAAATAAAAACTCTTGTTAATATTAAATAAAATTAACAAAGAACACTATAAATTAAAAAAAATAAAAAAATATTTTGAAGAACTACAGAATATTTTGAAGGCAAGATAAATAGTTAACAAATTTGCCTGGAATTTTAAAAAGTTTTTATAATTTTTTAAATAAAATTAAAATTATAAAAATTTTAAAAAAATAACTCTTTCCCGTACATCTGCAAATCATTAGTAAATTGAAAAGTAAACAAACAAACAGATATAGTTAGTTAAATAAT
>CAJVPU010000291.1:0-19348 GCA_910591775.1 Dentiscutata heterogama | reverse complement strand
ACCACACTCTTTTTTAACTAGCATATCCTTAACTAGTTCCTGGTGGTCTTTTGGGGTAGGTGTTTGTACTTCTTGTTCTGCTATATTTCTCTTACGAGGGTTGTCCTGTATTTCTAATTCTATGTTGTTAACAGTGCTCTTAGTTTCAATAGATGGTGTTGCTGGAGTAGTTTCCATTGGGAGTGGCTTCACTTTAACTTCATTATTATTTGTCACTGTCTTGAGCTTACTCTCATATTCCATGTCGATGTTGGTTGCTTTGTGGAACACTGATGGATGTACAATTAAGTCCTCCATTAAAGAAGATTCGATTTTAACTCTGATATTGCTTTCTTGCGAGTAGTTTTCCTTTGTATTCTTTACTTGTATAGAATTGTTGGTTGGGAATTCTAGTAGGACTTTTTCCTCTTCTTCTAGAGTTTGATCCCTTGATAACTTGTATTGAGCGTAGTCGAAGTGTTGTAAAACGTTGCGAATTATTGTGATAAGATAGATTTCGCTTGTGCCCAAAAATTTTGCAACTTTTTTATCTTGTTCCCATATAAATTCATTTTGTTCTTTTTGAACTACTGCTCTTTCAGTTTCAGATTTATTAAAGAAGTTTTTATATATACTAAGGTTAGGCATTTTACACGTAGTATTTGTTTTTGTTGTTGTTTCGATAATACACGTGTTTGTTTGTTGTGTTGATTAATTGTCTACAAATATTGGTTTGTTTGTTTGTTTGCCTAAAGTGGACGTGTTTGTTTGTTTGTCAGATTGCGATCTGCAATACAGGGTCAACAGTAAATCCCCAAATTTTTAGAAAAGTTTTGAAAATTTTGTCAAAGGTCTAGAAATTTTCCAAGAAGTGTGTTTTTGGGAGTGTAGTGATCAAAGTTGTTCTATGAAACTCCAGTTATTTTTTTGTGTTCTATTCTTAAGCTTAGAGCTAGTTCTATTGTTGTTTTAATAAAGGACCTGTCAAACTTTGTTTTTTCTTTAGCTCCAGATTTGGTTTTAGTGATCAATGGAGAGAGTTTTTTAAAAATGGTAAGAAATTGACTTCAAAATTGTTTAAATCTGTAATAGTAATTTTACATTTTATTTATTTTTTTTTAATTAAGCAAATACTGAAACGCATAATAGAAATATTAAAATTATCAAATTGCAAGAGAATCTTGCTGCAATTGTTAATGAATGGAAGAAAAAAAAGGGTCAAGATATTCGTAGCCTGCAAGAAGCCTTTCAGCGAACTGCACAAATTGAAAGGGCAAGAATTACCAGGATTGAGGCTGTGCCACAAGTTGATAAGCCAAGAATTTCTCAAATAGCACCTAATGCAAAGTTAAAAAAACAAAACAATTTCTAATTTTTTGTTCTTCGATACATATATATGCACATTTAAGTTCTAGTATGGTGAAAATTATCTGGGCATATAAAGTTAGAGTATTCACTATACCTATCAATTATGTAAATCAAGGTTATATACAAAAAACTTAATTCAAATATTTTACATTTGTATGATTTATGAGCTCGACAATTTTTAATTAGATATATAACTTTATAGCCAAAAATTGTAGTTTCAGAGTTACAAAGCAATTAATTTGATAATTCTTCTAAGCAATTTAGGTAATACGTGCAAGTAAAATAGATCAAAAACTTTATTTTTCATATAAAATATTAAAATAGTTCTGTAACTTTGTAATAGTGATAATTAGAAATATTATTATAAACTGGTTCAAACAGTTTAACATTTCTAGTAGCAACAAAGAATCAATTCGTATCAAGGCTTTGGATAAAAAAAAAATTTTATCCATATATCTAAAAAAATCTTAAAAATATTTGATTAAAAAAGTTGTATAATCATATATAATTTTGATTTATATAGTATATTGAACGGCCCAATATAAGTAATTTAGCAAAATGCTCGAAATTAATAAAATACTACAAAGTAAAAAAATTGGGTGCAGCTTCTTTTTTAAAGACATCTTAATTTTGAATGAAAATTACTTAGCACTTACCTGGACAAATTCAATTAATTTGTTTTTATTTAATTCTATAAGCTTATAGAATTAAAATAAAAAAAATTTGACCAAATTTGATCAGGTAAGTGCCGAGTAATCTTTGTTCAAAGTTTAGATATCTTTAAAAAAGAAGCCACGCCCAAATTTTTTTTACTTTGAATGAGGCACTTACCTAGTCAAATTCGATCAAATTTTTTTTATTTTATTTCTATAAGCTTATAGAATTAAATAAAAACAAATTGATTGAATTTGACCAAGTAAGTGCCAAGTAATCTTCATTCAAAGTTTAGATGTCTTTAAAAAAGAAGCTGCGCCCAATTTTTTTTACTTTGAATGAAGGCTACTCAGCACTTACCTGGTCAAATTTGATGAATTTGCTTTTTATTTAATTTTATAAACTTATAGAAATAAAATAAAAAAAATTTGAATGAATTTGACTAGGTAAGTGCCGAGTAATCTTCATTCAAAGTAAAAAAAAATTTGGGTGTAGCTTTTTTTTTAAAGACATCTAAACTTTGAATGAAAATTACTTGGCACTTATCTAGTCAAATTTCAATCAATTTGTTTTTATTTAATTCAATAAGCTTATAGAAATAAAATAAAAAAATTTTGATCAAATTTGACCAGATAAGTGCTGAGTAATTTTCATTCAAAATAAAAAAAAATTGGGTGCAGCTTCTTTTTTAAAGACATCTAAACTTTAAACGAAGATTATTTGGCACTTATCTGGTCAAATTCGATCAACTGTTTTTTTTTTAATTCATATATGCTTATAGAATTAAATAAAAAATTTTTGATCAAATTTGACTAGGTAAGTGCTGAGTAATCTTCATTCAAAGCTTAGATGTCTTTAAAAAAGAAGCTGCGCCCAATTTTTTTTTTAACTTGTAATAAATATTTCTCAACAACCTGCTATTCAAATTTGACCAAAATTTTTTTATTTTAATTCTATGAATAAAGAATCAAAATGATTTTTTTTTTTTTTATCAAATTTAAATAGTTGGTTGTCAAAAAATCTTTGTTTAAATTTCAAAGAAAAAAATTTATCCAATTTCTTCGAATTTTTTTTTTTTTTTAACTTTTAGCAATTATTTCTTGATAACCACTGAACTAAATTTAATGAACTTTTTTTTTATTTTAATTCTACAAAACTATTGAATTAAAATAAAAAAAAATTTAATGAATTTGGTCAACTAGTTATTAAGAAATCATCGCTAGAAGTTTTAAAAAACTTTCGAATTTATTAATAGGATCTGCGCCACAGGATCTGTGATGATATACAAATTTGTCCAATCAAAAATAGGGAGATCGCCGCCCAATCAGAGAGTGGGGGGTAAATTAGTAAAACCATATTAGTTGATATACATATGTCATCAGAATCAGAAATCATCAATTTCTTTTTTTTTTTGATCTGCAAATTTCACTTTTTTTTGCAAACTGCAATAATTTGGATAGCAATGATGATGATTTAGCTAACTTGTGGAGGTTACAGTCCTGCCAAAGAATAATCGTTGAGTTTATTATTCATAGACTTCAAATATTTGTAAATTTATTAATTATACTAAAATTGAAGGTATTTAAAGAGAATTTTTACATCGTTTACAAATTTACAATATGCACGTATATACGTACGTACTTGCGTACTCTATATCAGTATATCCCGTGATTTAATTAAAATCACAATGTTTTTTTTTAAAAAAACAAAAAATAAAATAAAGAAATTTCAAATAAAACTAATAAAACTTATAATTGTTGATTAATACAAGTATAACGATAAATGATATACTGTAATTTGAAATAGATTACACAACTAAATACTATAAACAAAGTTTATTCACTATAATAAATCTAACTTTTTTAAGAAATATATATATATACATTTTTAAAAGTAGCCTTTAAAATCAAGTTGTCCATTCCAGTATTTTAATAATGTCGAATTTTTTAGTGTCGCCCATTGACTATCCATACCATTTGCTAGTAATATCTCTTTAACAACTCTAACTCCAGAATTAAGAGCGCCAACCATCCAACCAGTTTGTATATCAGTATGTTCACCAGCAAAATGAACAGAAATTTCAGGTCTCATTATAGCACCTAATAAATCATCAATTTGTCCAGCTGAGAACAAAGCAAAGGCACCACCAATAGAATGTTTATATTGTGCCCAATTAAAAGCTATATTATTTTCAGAACCTGAAACCCATTCTGTTTTTGCTATATCACCATGAAGTGTTACTAAATTTTTTAATACGGCTTCGAAATATTCATCGTCTGTATACGGACTAAATTTTGTAGCACTACTGTCCCATACGTAAGATGCTAACAGAATTGCAGAGCTATTTGTAGGTAGACCTTTATATTGTGAAGGGTACACAACGAATCTAATAGGAAGATCAGTAGAAGAAGCGCCACCGGTAATTCCAAGATTGGTACTCGTGTTAGGTGCACCAGTTACAAGAGGAGATTCTTCCCAGAATCGAGATTTGAATTGAAGAAATACTCTTGCAGCATTCATGCACGTAAGTTCTCGAATTGCTCGTTTTTTATAATAAGTGAATGCTATTATAAAGATGTAATTAATTAAGTTGAAAAAGTTAAAATGTAGTTAAGTAAAAAATGTAAGTAGTTATATAATATATATATATATATGTATATATATATATATATATATATATATAAAATATATATATATTAATAAAATATTTTTTTAAAGAATATTTACCTTGAGGAATTTCCCAATGATAAACGTTACCCAAAGGAGCAGTAACAATTACTCTATCAAATACTTCAGATGATGTTGTATCACCATTCTTCCAATATACATTAACAGTTTGATTTATACCCATTTCTATTTTATAAACCTCACTATTATAATTTAATTTATAATTTTCTTCTTGGATCATTGGTAAGAAAGCGTTAGGAAATCGTTGCATTCCCTTATCAATTGACTTCCAGCTTATATTAAGGTTAGGACTGCCAAAAGCATATTCATTAAGAGCAAGGTCAACGAAACCATAACTACTAAAAATGCCTAAGATAAATTCAAATTTATGTTTATTTCAAAAATGAGAAAAAAAGGATTTATTATTTATAAGTAAATAAAATAATGACAAACTACATACCAGTTCCTAGAACGTTCATTTCAATCGCTTTCATTACTTCTTCATAAGGAGCCATAGATTGTGGTAATTTTCTTGGAAAATAAATATCTTTTAGATAATCATAAGCAGAAAATTGATCATAAAGTTTTAAAGTTTCAATTCCATTTGTGAAATTTTTATCAAGTAAGTCAAAAAAGGGAGCTAATGCATCATCCCACATGTCAAGAAAATTATCAGGGACTGAATCAGGAAATCCTAAGGCAGTAGGTTTAGCACCACCAAAAGCGATGCCTTTGGTTATTATACTGCCATTTGCATCTTTTTTTCCATTAAAGTAATATAAAGCACTTTTTATTTAAATAGCATATAAAAAAAATATAATAGGATTAGTAACTTCATATATTCAAAAAATTTTAAGATAAACGTAATTATAAATAACATACTTTTTATCGAAAGTTGAAAATGGAGTAAGAGTCATTACACTATCTGGATTATTAACTTTATTGTAATCGTTCAGATGAGCAATTGTATCATAAACTAATTGATGTTGAGAAAGTTCAGGATGACCCTCAACAATAGGAAATCTATTTGATCCAAGTTCAGCATATAAACGTTTATCATCATTCGCATCCGCAGTAAAGTATTTAGTATAAACACGTCCTCCAACGCGATCAGAAGATTCAAGGATAGTTACATCTTTAATACCGGCCTCTTTCAAAAGAAGGGCCGAGAACAGTCCTAAAGAGAAATAAGAGTTTGTGAAAATTAATTACACACATAATTATAAAATATTTTATTAAAATAAATTATGTACCAGATAGTCCCGCACCAACAATACATATTTCTAAATAAGTATATATATATATTAATTTTGTTAACAATTATAAATATTATAAATATTATAAATGATATTAAACACTATAAATCATTATAAAGCAAAAATAAGTTACTTGGACTCGTTGTTACTGTTCGTTTTGATTTATCGTCAGACCGTTTTACATTTTTTTCATCATCGAAGCTAATTTAATGATGAAATAAAAGTATTACAGTATTAACATTAAAAAAAAACCTTAATTTTTTTACACAATTAAAAAATCTTTTAATAAATAATACCTTTTAAAATGTTTAGCAAAATAATAGCTCCTTGCATGAGCAGAGCGTATTTCGTCGCGCTTATTTTTTATAGATCTTTTTCGATTATTATTATTAATAGATTTTTGTCTTTCTCTTCTTTCAATTAATGGATCCACTTTGTTAAGAACATATTATAAACGACTTGTTATGAATTTTTTTTTAAAAAATATATATATAATGATAAATAAAACTTACAAACTGGTAGATTCAGAAAGGTATAGATTTAAATTATAGTTAAATTATTGTTATTATTGTTATAATTAGAAAAAAATGATTAACCACTGAAAATCACATGTTTTAACCGCTTGAAAAGTCACATGTTTAATCGCTTGACAAGTCATTGAACAATTTATGAATTGTCAGGTGATTGGTTCTTTAAAGGGCTAATTCTACAAAGATCCTACTTACAATCTGAGTGTGTTAATAAAATCGCGTTAATAAATTGTAAAGATTTTATTACTCAGATGAGTACAATACTTACGACCTATAAGGAAAAAAGAAAGAGAATATTATTTAAGTGGGTTAAAAAAACACGATCTATATACTGTAAAATCACGATTTATTGTCCTTACATTGTGCAATTATGATGAGAGTTGTAATGTAAATTAACACGAAAATTAGAATAAAATTCGCCCTTTGTAACATTATTGGGGAATGTATTATGAAATAAAATTTTTAAGTAAGTAAACTCTAAGTAATTCTAAGGATGATAAAAGGATGAAGAAGCATTTGATTGATATTTTTATATTGTTTTTCTCGTCGACATTTATAACATCTCAAATGCTATTTATTCGTGATTTGTCCTAAAAATACGCAATGCATAATAAATTTATTTAATGATAATCATGATAAAAAGCGGGTATGTTCCATAAAAGCATATTTTCAATCTGAGCTTAATAGTACTTACATCGTATTTTGTTGACTAAAATGCATTTAATGCATAATTTCTGATAAAATTTATCCTTTTAAATTATATATAAAATAAACGTAATTCGGCATCGAAACATTTATTAATAAATTTCTTTTCCGAAATAAAAATTCTGTTATTTAAGAAATAGCGTTTGAACGAGTCAACATATAAATTATCACATGATATGTAATTTTATCCTTGAAAATCCTATTAATAGTTTGTGAAAGAAAATCTTATCCAAAATTACAGATTATATTATTACTGCGCTATTTTCATTAATAATGCACGCTGTTGATCCCACATCAAATTGCTGAATTGCTTATAGTTAAGCAAGCGCCAAAACAAGGGGGGCATATATAATCGTATTGAGAAACTTAATTTGGAAATGAGACCTGATAAAATAAATCATTATATATATTCCACAAATAGATTACTTCTATTTTTATTAATAAAAAATTTTTAAAATAACAAATCGTATTGTACTTTTTAAAGTTAGCTAAAAAGTTTCTTTCAAAGTTAAATTTCTTTTAATAGAAAAAAAAAAAATCTAAAGATATAATCGAAAAACTTTAATGTGATAGGCTACAAATAAATTAGCGGTGTAAATAGAAATATTAAGCACGTGTGCGACTCGATGATTCTTATGTATTTATGTTAGGCAAAAATAAATTAAGTTTAATTTTAAACGATATTTTTGGAAACTATTTAAACTTTTAAAAATTGACCTTTGTTAAGTATAGAGAAAATTTAGCCACCTATAAAAAAATTCACTCTAACTTTAAATCATAAAAACTGTAATTCAAAAAGTTTCTCTATAACTCTATACAAAATTATAAATATCTAAATTTTTGTTTTTCTTGGCAAAGTTTTTAAAAAATAAAAAATAAAAATAAAATAATTTCTTCGAATTAAAAACATTGTTGATAATTATCACTTATCATGTGTTTGTTTTATGAACTAATTTAGAAATTAATTCCATGGAGATGATATCAAACAATATGCATATGCGTACATACCGTGTTTTTTATTAAGGCATTGGTTCAAAAAAATATATATATCCAATTCAAGAAACGCAAAGAACATACAAGAAATTCATTCAGACATTATTGCTTATTCGATTAAATTGATAGAATATTTATGACAATTATTGATTAAACTTACTGAAATGAGAAATTTTCCAATGAAAAATAAAGTCTAGAGCCACCTGCAAATTACGTTACTGTACTGACCAATTAGATCATATAACATCAGAGTGAAAATTGGTTTAGGGAGCTGACAGAAAAGAGATACCCCACTCCTCTACCCCTTTTTACCCTCCTATATCCCCTCTTTACCCCCCTTACCTCTTTTACCCTCACCGACTTTACATTTTATCGGCAACACACAAATATACAAGGTACTACTAATTTATCACAAGGTAATTATAATAATAATTCCTGTTAAATATCTAAAGCTTGAATTTGAAACGGATTAAACTTGGATCCTAAAAAGTTATAATAATTGTCATTGATGATCTGAAATCGGATGATTGTGAAATTTGGACCTAATTTAATATGAAATTTTAGAATTTTTTAGAGTCTATTATCCTAGCTTTTTTTTTTAGTGACAGGTTAGAATTTAGGGTTAGAGTTGTTTAGAAAAGAGTATAAGTAGATTTCAGTAGGTTTATATTTTCAAAAGGAGACCCCAAATTTCATCATAATCCGATTTTATGCGTTGTGAATCGGTCACTTTATTGGAATTTATCTTTTAGAAAAAAAAAACAACAATAACGTGAGGGTTAGAGTTAAATTAAATGCTATTAAAGGCATGCTTATGTTAAATTGAAATCGAAAATCAATATATATATATATATGTATCTGCAATCTATTATCTGTTGATTTAACATATTAATTTTATGAAAATATCTCTTGGTCAGATAGCATCTCTAATCTATTATTATAAATATAAAATATTTTAATTGCGTAAAACTCTGAAAATAAGCACTATTTTTTTAATTAATGGAAGTGCTCATTCACTAATTATTTGAAAATAGATAACATGCTAACTCTGTATTGATTAATTTACTAATTATTTGAAAATAGATAACATGCTAACTCTGTATTGATTAATCTTGTGATCACCGGGTAACGTAATTTAAAGTTGATTTTGACGGTGCTTATTTATGGAACATAAATTTTTATTATGAGGGTGCTTATTTACTGTAGGTGCTTATTTTCAGTAGGGTTGTGGGTACGGAAAAAATTTTGGGCATGCCCTAAGCTAAGGCATGCATCTCTTATTGTGCCTAGGGCATGCCCCTATATAATAACATGCCATATTATAGTACTATAAATAAGCGCGATAAGTTAATAAAAGAACCACAGTATACTGACTAAAAAGACCCATGTCTAAAAAATATAATATATCCACTAAAACTTACTGATTAACTTGTTTGTAGTAATATGAATATGCTATGCTAAATATTCTTATTGGCATTATGTTAGTCAATTAGCATGTTTTAATTTCATGTAATTGACATTTATAATCACATGATATGGGCATGCTTTTTTGGCACGAAGGCATGCCCCGGGACACCATGCCCACAACCCTAATTTTCAGAGTTTTACGGTAATATTAGCTTTATCATTTATTTATTTCTATTTCGATCCCATTCTTTTTTTCATATTGTCATTAACATTTATTTTGTATAAATTCATTTGACTTTAGTTAAAGAGCGCTTTGAATTTATCAAGTTTAGCTTAATATTGTACTACAATATCAATATTTCGAAGAAAGAAAGTTCGCAAGTATTGTGAAGTTTGTATGACAGTGATAAGACAATCTATCAAATAGAATCGAGAACATCAATACAATAAAGGGCATCACTGATAATATAAAGGTTGAGTTTGAGGCTCTAAAATAAATCAAGTATAATTCTATACACATATAGCCTCTCTTGACATGTATGCGTTATACAGTGTAATTTCATGAACAAATAGAGTTCGGAGGATCATCTAAAAAATTTCTGGTTATGTAAAACTTACTCTATAAACCATCTTTTCATCTATATTTTAATTACCTCATATACAGTTTTCCCTTTCCATTCGTTCCCTTAGAGTTTGTAGTATTAATCCGAATTTTTTCTTTTTTTAATTATTAATTTATAACCTATTAACTTTTATGTATGTTTTCACATGTTGTTTATAAATTCGGTACTGGACAATTCAGAATTCTATAGCGATAAATATATATGAAGAAATGCTAATTTTGTATAATATATATAAATGCAAAGTAACGAAATAAGCTATATACAGATATATATAGCATATTCCAATTTTAAATGCCTCTGTTATTCATATTTAGGTTACGAACCTGTTAGTATGATAAAGTAGCATGCAATCATGGACCCACCACATTATCGATTTTATTTTATGATACTGTAATGATAATTAGAGCAATTATTGCGATGCCAATCATATAATGCACTAATTCGAGTAAAATTATTATGCGTATAAAATATTCCAATTTACGTTCTGTCAGCAGACATTCATTTTTTTTTTTAATGTTTAGAATTCTAAAAAATTTTGTCAAACCATCAATGCATTTCACAATATTATAAAAATATCTGATCAAAATTGGTTGTTTTTACGCCATCATTTTAACTAATATGTTTAGAAAAAAAAAAACTCGTCAAAGCAAAGAATTTTTAGTAGGCCAAGAATTTTTACTAAACGCATGTAAATATATATGCATTTATAGTATGAGTGATGTGTACGTACGTTCGTACATACTTTGTTGTACGTATTACGTATACATGCACAATCTGCATTGATATTTATCCATATTTAAAGGAAAAACCCGTTAGTATGACGGAAAGTAGATTTAGGTTAGAACTAACTTTATAAATATTCGTCATCCACTGATAAATCCAGTTTTTTATGAGTTCGCTAAAAAAGAACCCGAATTTGCTAGAAAAGGTACATTGGCGCACTCATCTAGTAGTTTGCATATAGATTAATAATAATGATTATTAAAGATTAATGATAAAAATTAAAAAGGATCGAATTATTTTGCACACTGCACCTGCCATAATATCTTGGCTATTTCCACGAGTATCACAACCATTTAAACTTTCCAAAATTTCAGATCGGAATTCACCGGAGTTGAGTCTACATTTAGTAATACTAGCTAAAATCTATAATAAATTTATTAATTGCCATTTTTATTTAATGTCATAATACACGACGGAACCTTGGGAACTTTCTTGCACGAGTTTATTGTCCGTTGTCCGCAGCATGATGGACAACTCACAGCAAATTTGAAATTTGTATTTCAAATTATCGATGTCTGTATAAACTCAAGATCAAGTGTAACCTAAACAATCGAAGCGAAAACTTTTTTTTACAAAATACTGAAATAACTTGACATTTTAATTAAGAAACCACCTTCTGCGGCCTAGTCAAAATGTTACTCGTGAATTTTACTAATATTTCAACCCTAACCCTACACTGTTCTCACCTTAACCCTAACTATAACGAGGTTTTATTCTTAGTAAAAATTATGGGGTAGGACAATTTTTGTGGGTGTTACCTAAGTCGTCAGAATACGATTAGCACGTGGAAATCAATCGAAAATCGATTGTTATTTTTTAAGAATATACCCAAAACTTATAGTAAACAATATATTTATTAATATTTGTTATTATTGTATATATATCATAGGAAAATGCATAGCATTATGGGTCCAGAGCGCATCATATGGTGATCATATTATTACACAAATTACAAATTTACCAACTTTTTGTCTGTCCACCCGTGTGACCAAATTAAATTTCTGATGTAATCTTTATGTTATTTGCATCAAAAAGTAACTATGATGTATCAAAAACGTAACTTTTATATCACTTTGCATAGAAACTAAGGGTCCATCGCTACGCTCTGGACAATAAATTTGGGAATGCAGGGCTATGCTTCTAAACAAAGGCAATCGATTTTGCAATTGATTTTCACAATTAGGTGCAGTGTTCAATAAAGCTTTTACTCCAAACTTAGCCGTGCAACACATTTTCATTTTTATCTCTGTACTTAGAGTTCCAATCCATTAAGCGTTTATCCGGATAACTACTATATATCCCTTTCATACATAGAACATTTATTACCTTAGATAGTTATTCATAGATATATAGAGATTGACACATGAAATAAGTTGTTTGATATTCTAAACACAAATTAGATTTATATCCACAGGTCAAAAGGTAGAAAACCAGGCACAAATTAGTACCTGATTTGTGCCTGGTTTGCCATCTTTTGACCTGTGATTTTAAAAGAACTACCTACATTGCTTTGATTACCAAAACAGAAAATATTAGTTAAATACTATACTCGCTATCAAGATTAGGTAAAAGACCTTTCAAAATGAATTTGTAATAAAGATGAACAAAAAGCATTGGCTTATTATAAAATGCTGTTTGTTTACACATAATTACTGGTTTTCAATTAATTATCTTATTAGATATAGAAAAGAGATATTCTAATATAAACAAAAATATTAAAATAAATGATTAATAGTAAAAGACAAAACATAAGTAATAAATAACAAATATAATATAACCTATTAATTAAATTATATATATTATTTATATATAATAAACAGTATTTAATAATCTACTTTTTTGCTTCAATAAAAAATTTAAAATTTTGTTTAATATAATTTGTTTCTTTATATATAATTATAAAATTAAATTTAAATTATTAAGTAAATTAATAATTTTGATTATATAATTATTACAAAGCGATTTTGTAATTACTTATATTTGAATTATTATTAAATTGCTTTATATAACTATGTATCTTTATATATAGTGGTGTTCCGAATAATCCAGATCCGGCGGATTCGGATTATCTTCAATCCAAACTGAAAAACCGGGTTGGGCCAAAAGTTTCGGATTGCCCGGATTAAGCCTAATTTTGAGACTCGATCCAACTTTTTCTTTCATATTGCACTAATATACAAATTCCAAGTTGACCATGCTAAGATATTTATCTATTAAATACTTCGAATTGACTCCGGATTCAACCCGAAATTTCGGATTTAGTTGGTTTCGGGGTCAATCCAGGGACGTGTGGATTTTGTGATTTGCTGTGATCGAAGCAAATCACAAAAAGCGGTTTACTGCGATTTGATGTGATATATTTTTTGAGTATATTAAATTAGTTATGATATATTTTTTGAGTATATTAAATTAGTTTTCGAACAGTTATGATGACATTTTAATATATGTAATGAAATCATTATAATATTTTGTTTAGCGAAGAATAATAAATTAAATAATAATATAAAAGTTTACATAAATGTGATTTATTTTTTTCAAATTTTAATTATGGGTCCAAAGCGAGTTTCATTAGACAGTCGAGCATTAGAATTTAAAGAGGATTTTGTAAAGGATAGTAATAAGTTAATGTGCTGATTCTGTCAATATAGTGTTGACTATAATATTCGGCCAACTATAGTTTCACATATTGGATCAAATAATCATACCAAAAATAAAGCTGCAGCAGAACGAACAGTAGTTTGAACATGACAACAAACACTTTCAACACTTGTACAAGCTTCTGAGTCAAGAAAAGATGCCATAAAATCACTTGTAAGAGCTTTTGTTGAGGCGAATATCCCTCTTGAAAAAGTTGACAAACTTCATAATTGGATTAAGAATAACCTTCATGAAGGTGGTGCAGTACCATCCGCAAATGGCGTATGCAGATATTATTTACCAGAAGTTTATGAAACAATTATTATAGAACTTAAGACATTCTTTGAAAATAAAAAAGTATCTTTTATTATTGATTAAACAACAGATTCTTGTGCTCGAAGTGTTGTGAACATTCTTTTTTCATATCGTGGCACTACAAAATTGATTGAAGTAAATTTTTTAGATATTGTAAATAGCACAACTATTAGACAATTAGTTATTCAAACTCTTGTTCAATGGTTGATTTCACTTGAATTTCTACATTTAATGGTCTCTGATTCTGCAGCATATATGAAAAAATGTTATAATGCTGTTCTTAAACCAGTTATGCCTCAACTAATTCATAATCCATGTTTGGCATATATATTAAATTTAATAGGGTAATATATTATTTATTTTATATGTGTATATTAATAAATATTTATAATAACAAATAAAAATTTTTTTTTAAAAAAGCCTGAATTTCAGTTAGAGTTGTTAATGGAGTAGCATACTCCAGAGCAGCTTCGAAGTGAGCCCAACCCAAGTTGGAGTGAGATAAAAATCTATTGGAGTAGCTTTAAGCAAAATCGAATGGCTCCAGAGTGAGCTCAAACCAAGTTGGAGTGAGTGAAAGAATAGCTCAACCCAACCCACTCTGACCAAACCTATTAACAACCCTAATTTCGGTCAATCAGTTTGATATCATATGAAAATTTCTTAGTAATATAAAACAAACAATAGTCTATTCAAAAGCACATCATAGTCATTATATGCAGCATCTGTAATATTGTAGAATTATTGTACCAAAAAAGATTCATCTTCCATGTGAAACTTGATAAAACACTTGGTTCTGTATAGCTTTTTATGTTAATGAAAATTGGAAATATATCCGTATGTTTTATTAGAAGGAATCTAATAAAAATTCTACTATGATTGTTAATGAAATTGTAGAAATAGTTACAAATCCTCAAATTGGTGAGCCTCTTCAAGTTTATTTGTTGTTTATTACCAAATATGCACAGATATTCATTTTGGATTTGAATTTTTTTCAGCTTGATAAACCTGTTTTTCTTCTTGTTGAATCTTGTATTTTCCAACTTGGTCAATTTCTAAGCTGCAATAGAAACTCTACCAGTTTTGGCAATGATCTTGATTCATTAATTATTTTTCTTGGCTTCTATCCCTCTTCTTTTGTTTCTATTTTTTAAAGTACATTTGAAAAAGCCTATAAAAAATATGAAACTCACATTTTGAATCATTCAACCTGTTCTCTTTTTCTAGCTTCTCAGGTTTTTGATCCATGGTTTATTAATTTAACTAGAGCAGATCATGACATTTTAGCATATAGACTTATACTCGAATTAGCAAGTCCATCTATTCAACTAATTCAAGAATAGAATATTTATTTAAATTTAAATTTAGAAGTAATTCAATTTGAAGATTTGGACAAATTTTAGAAAAAAGTTTCTTACCAATTGCCAGAATTAAGCACAATTGCAGAAGACTATATATGGCTTCCAATTTCATCGTGTGCTGTAGAAAGAAGTTTTTCAGATTATGGTAAAATTTTAGCAGATAATAGGCAGAATTTGAATAAAGAATCATTAAAAATGTTGAATATTTTATACTTTAACGGTTCAAATAAATAAAGTTTTATATTTTAATGGTTCAAATAAATAAAGTTTTATAGATTAGCAATACAAACAAATCAAATTATTAATTATTTGCATGTAAAAAATCAATTTAAATTTTTAGTGCAACTTTTTTTTAAAAAAATCACATGCTGTAGAAAGAAGTTTTTCAGATTATGGCGAAATTTTAGCTGATGATAGGCAGAATTTAAATAAAGAATCGTTGAAATGTTGAATATTTTATACTTTAATAGTTCAAATAAATAAATTTTTATACTTTAATAGTTCAAATAAATAAAGTTTTATAGATTAGCAATACAAACAAATCAAATTATTAACTATTTGCATATAAAAAATCAATTTAAATTTTTAGTGCAACTTTTTTTTAAAAAATCACAAATTTTTTTTTATTAATGTACATAATTATTGATTAGCAATAAATCAAATAATTTGCTAATATTGAAAACATAATTTGCTAAATTGTATCACAAAATCCACATGTCTTTGGGTCAATCCCGGATCAAACTGAGTTTTTTAATCTGAATTGGAACACTAATATATAGAGATGGTCAATAAAAACCAAGTAAATTTATTTAATAAATTTGCTTGATTTCTATTAACCACCTCATATATTTTAGTTATATAATTTTTATAAAAGCAAATAAAAACTCTTATTTAAAAGCTAATATTCTATTTTATAATTTGAAAATTCTAGATTTTATTGATTATTTAAGTAATGATTATTATAGATAATATTGTTACTTTTAATATACTATATATTACTATAATAAATTAAAAATTTTATAAATATAGTACATGTTATTTAAAGATTAAATTCATGTAGCTTGCCCTATTTTAAGAGTAGAGTGTATGTAGATCATTTTATTATATGATTTTAGTGATATAATAAGATTTATGTAGAAATTGATAATATGCTACTGATAAAACTTTTTATAGTTATAATTAATTTTAACCAAAATTTTATAAATATAAATAAAATAAATTATCTATTATAGTAAAATTTTAAACTATTATATTTTTTTTAAAAAAAATAGACTTATATATATTATAAAGCTTTTCTGGGTTTGCTCAAAATTTTCTGGAGTTATTCAAACTTGCTAAATTTGATTAGTTAATATATATAAATAGTGTTCCTAATGAACCTAGGTTCAAAGTTCATGAACATGTTCAAAGTTTTAAATAAAGAAAAAAGCATATAATCGCAAAGATAAAAATACTTATATCTCATGATCTACTGGACCAATTTTAACGTTTTAACCATCATTCTGTTCCCAAGACACTCCTCTACAACTTTACTTAAGCGTTGAAAAGAGGTTTACTTAGTAAAGAAAATTTTTTTTTCTTTGAGAAATTCCAAAGTTAAAAAGTTTTTTTCACAATAAAAGTTTTGAATTTTAACTAAAACATTTTTCTTTACTAAGTAAACCTATTTTCACTTTCTAACAAAGTTGTAGAGGAGTATCTTGCGATCAAAATGGTGGATAAAACGTTCAAATCGGCCCAGTAGATCGCGAGATATAAGTATTTTTATCTTCGCAATTATATGCTTTCTTCTTTATTTTTAAAGAAAAAAATTTTTTTTTTATATAAATAAAGAAAAAAACAAAGTTAAAAATACCTATATCTCGTGATTTACTGGGCCGATTTTAACGTTTTAACCACCATTTTGTTCGCAAGATACTCTTCTACAACTTTTGTTAGAAAGTGAAAATAGATTGACTTAGTAAAGAAAAATGTTTTAGTTAAAATTCAAAACTTTTATTGTGAAAGAAACTTTTCAACTTTGGAGTTTCTCAAAGAAAAAAAATTTTTCTTTACTAAGTAAACCTCTTTTCAACGCTTAAGTAAAGTTATAGAGGAGTATCTTGGGAACAGAATAATGGTTAAAACGTTAAAATTGGTCCAGTAGATCATGAGATATAAGTATTTTTAACTTTGCGATTATATGTTTTTTTCTTTATTCAAAACTTTGAACATGTTCATGAACTTTGAACCTAGATTCATTAGGAACACTATATATTGTTAAGCTATGTTATTGTGTCATTGATGTGTAAATAGATTTGGGAGCCAGTTTTAGTTGAGCACTTTACTGTTCTTATTATATTACCAAGCTTTTTGAGGCTATAATGGATCTGAGTTGTCTTGGCAGAAAATGTGTGATGGAAGTTATAAACTGTGAATCGCTTATTAGGAATATGCTTAAGTGCTGCTGTAATTAGACTAGTCTGAATTTTATGACATGTTGTTTCTAAAGACTCTGAGCTTGTAGGAATGAGTAGTGTATAGTGTAGTTGTAAGTTTGAACTAACTTGATCTGTAAAGTTTTTCCATTCTTCTTTGTTCATTGCTTTGTAATTAAAGACTCTTCTTCGAGTGTGGGTTTTATGTCTTTGTTGTCCTGTTGTTGTATAGGGGAAAACCAGCAAGAAATTAGAATTTTATAGTCACTTAGAGTGCTTGTATCAGAGTTGTCAGTTTCATAGTCAGTGAGATATTGGAGGATTGGTTAGTATGCCCAAATAAAGTCAATTTCACTACTGAGGTTGGCTCTGTGCCAAGTTGGTGCTGACATATTGGAGTGTGAGGCTAGGTTGTACATATTGTTGTATGCTAGGTAATGGAGAAGTTTATATTTGATTGACTGTGAGTGGATATTGTCAGTGGAGGTATTAAAGTCTCCTAAAGTTATAAGGAGAATGTTTTGTGTCTGGGCTTGTTGCAGCCACTGGATTGCTGTATTTTGAACTTGTAGTCAGAGTTGGGCATCGTTGCTAGGGAGATAGATAGAAATGATACAGAACTTGAAGTCATGTTTAAAGAAAAGGTCAATTGCAATTGCATGCCCTGCTACTGTGCTAATGTAGTGGATGTGTGGAGCTAGGCTGTTTTGAATCATAATTGCAGTTCTTGCTTGGGAGCTATCTGTGCATGACTATAAGTAGGTATAGTGTTGGGTTTTGTCTCGTTTGTATTGAATTGTTTTACTTGAAAGTTTGGTTTTTGTGATACTAATAATATCGAGGTTTTGTTGTAGGCAGTAATGTTCCCAGGCTTCTTTTTTGGTATTGTTATTAAATCCTTGTAGATTGTGTATACAAATAGAGAGTGTTAGGGGGTAAAGAGGTGTAGGATTGATATTAGTACTCATTTAGTTAGTTTGTATCCATCGGTGCTATGTTGCTGCCTGGTGGGTTGGAGCTGGATGCTTCAGTAGATGTGTTTGTAGTGTTTACTATTTGAGAAGTTGCACTAGCTAGTGATTGAACTGTACTAGGAGATGGAGGTTGATCTACAGCATTGCTAAAGATTGTTCAACTGGGTTTTGGTAAAGGTGGGAGCTCCAGAATAAAGTCAGAAATTGTTTTAACTGAAAAGTGTTGTCTTAACACTTTCATGGTAGGTGTAACTTCTTCTTGAGACTGAATTGGAAGTTTTAATTTGATACTATGAGATGTAAGTATTTTCCTTAATTCCATAATTTCTGTTGGAATCTCGGAGAGGGGTTGTAGAGTATCAGTTAAGTCTGTTTTACTTTCTGTTTTGCGAGTTGGGATTTGAATCCAGTCGGAGAGTAGCTGAGAGAAGAAGAAATGTTTTCTCAATATTTTAGCTGTGCTAGTTAGCTGTTCAGGAGGGGTGATAGGAAGAGTAATGCCAATATCTTTTAGGAGTTGGTCTGCCTTGGGTAGGTATGGTTTGTTGGTGGGGTTTGCTTGTAGAATCTCTGTAGGTAGTAGGAATCTAAATCTATATTGCGGTGTAATTTGTTGAATAAATTTCTTGGCCTCTGTATCACTTGTAATTGGGAAGGAGAATTGGGTACTTGTACGGAT
>CAJVPU010000290.1:0-19356 GCA_910591775.1 Dentiscutata heterogama | reverse complement strand
GATTTGACCTTGATTTTGGGGTACTGTTTTGATCAGATCATATTAAAATTGGGGTTCTCCTCTATTAAAATTATGTCTCTAAAAACCAAATCGGTGGATATGTAAAGAATCCATTATTCAACTTGAAAGTTAGGAATCAACACTTGCAGACTGTTTTATTCATTTAATCAAATTGATAGCTACAATTTATCGGATACTCCAAGACCAATATACAACTTTTCGGAGATATTGTACTACCTCTATTAATAGATGGCTTTCAGAGTTTAATAATAACATATATCAGTTGGCTTATTTTTTACATCCAAAATTTAAAGGTATATTTTATAAACTACATATATATTTATTTATTGTAGAAACTATTATTTTAATTAACATGTATTAGGTTATGGTTTTAAACGAGGTCAATATAAAAAAATTGCCAAATACACAAGTACTTTATGGAAAGCTTTGGGTAATAGTGAAAGCACTTGTCAAAAACTTTTAGGACAACTTGCTTCTTACAAAGATAATGAATTACCTTTTAATAATCTATTTGAACCTGGTTGTCAAATACCACAAACATGGTGAAAATTAATTAAAGATGTTCACGATTATCTTTCCATTTTAGTGATTAAGCTTCTTACTATTACACCACATTCAGCTTCTTGTGAAAGGGTTTTTTCTACTTTGGAATAGATCTATGGCAAAAAAAGAACTCAATTAGCATTTGAAAAAGTAGAAGGACTAGCAAAGATTCATTGATATTATACCACACATGCCAAAAAAGAAATTTTTTATATTGACTATGAACTTACTTTAAAAGATATCTTAATCGTAGCAAATAAAACTGGAGAGTTAGATGGTAATGACTCTGATAAAGATTATGTTGAAGATAGTGAAGTAGGATTTGAATCTTATGATGAAATTTTGAAATTGGAAAAAGTATTTGATTTTGATTATGAAATTTTTAGAGAAAATAGTGGAAACAACAATATTAATTCAGGTTTTGAGGATGTAGTTGAAGAAAATCCAAATTATGATTACAATGTAGATAGTTTAGTTGATGAAATTTTTACCTGATAAAAATTCAGGCTAGATAAAGATAGTATATTAATATATTATCTTAAATATATAAGATTCTATATCTAATTTAATTTTTTTTATGTAATTAATAAATAATGAATAGGGATAGATTAGATCAAAATTAATAAAACAATCGCATATTATAGAAGTGAATTTAGAATACAATCCATTAAAAATTCTTATTGTAAGATCTTTTATTTTCAAAAAGCCTTTGTTCAGTTAATATATTAACTTTAAAATGTAAATATTAGCAGCATTGTATAGTAAACTCCATAGATACATCTTTTGGATTATTTTAATAATGTATCCTGTATTATGGTATCGTAGTCTTAATTTTGTTTACCAGACAAGATTTCAAAAAAAAGTTTTTTAAAAATTTACAAAGCCTATTATATATTTTGAGTTTATCCATATATTCTAAAGCTAATTCTGTTAAAACTGGTTGTGGTTTTGAGCATAACAAATCCAGACAGCTCACAAAAATCACCATTTTTTTAAATATTATTCAACTAGATTTCTGAATATATGAAGTCAAATACTTTCAAGTACTTTAATTTTTTGATATCATTTATATGATTATACCGATCATTTTTAAGATTACATGTAAGACGTTATACTTCATGCATAAGCAATAACTTTAACAGATTAAAAAAAAAAAAAAAAAAAAAAAAAAAAAAATTAAATACCCAATCAAGAACTTGAATTATTTCAAGCACATTATTTTAAAAATATCAGGTTTAAGAATTCAACCTGTATGTTGATAAGATATACTGAAAATAGGCACTGGTTAATGCAGGATAGGCATCTTATATGATGATTATAATAATAATACTGTATAAGCTACCCTAAAAGATTTACAAGTATGCATCAATCAGATCTCTAATATGCGTAATATTTGGAAGCACAGTAAGCATTTCTATACCAAAATTTCAAGGAAGATTTTTATTAGAGCGCAGAAAGTGATTGCATAGTTGAAATTTTATCAACTGCTTTTTTTTGAAGTGTGATTTTTATATTAACCTGACTTGATCTGAAAAATCTGATTGGTGCACCTGTAATGATCTTTCATGGATAGCTCAGTATATTTATTATATATATTTAGTAATATTATTACATGTAGTAAATACTACATGTAGTAATATTTACTACTTATAATATTTATTACTTATATATAGTAATATTTACTACATGTAGTAAATATTACTACATGTAGTAATCATTACTACATGTAGTAAATATTACTTCAATTATAGTTTTAAAAAACATTTGTAAAAATATATATAGTAACTATAATTGTAGTAATTGGCTACTTATGATGTCATACTTTACAGGAAGCACAACGTGAATATAGCTTTTACACCCATGTTTTTTTATTTCCTTTTGTGCCAAGTGTGGCTTTTTATTGGCAGCTTTTCTAGCAATATTCTCGTAAGTCTTATAATAATAACAATACCACCTTTTGCTCTACAAGGTTTTCTTCTTTCCAGCTCGATGATCATGTTGACAGTAGCTAAGTTCTGCTTTTTCAAGATTACTGATCCATTCTTCATATTTATTTACAGAAAGACAATAAGTTTTTATCCTTTCTGTTTCTAAAACCTCTGTGTTATTGTTAATAGTCTTCCACACTTAACCAACACCATCTGTTGTATCCAAAATACAATTAAGCGTGTTATCAATTTCATCATCACTTATTTCCATATTGATATTCTCGTCTATGTCAAAAATATCATCAATATTAAGTGAAATTGATATAATAAATGAAATTATTAAATATAAAATAGTTTAATGAAAATATTTATTTTAATAATTTTACATGATTTAATAAGATTTTTATTATTTTTATTATAAATTTGATAAATCAGAAAAAAAAGCTTTCAAAATGGTTCAATCAATTATGAAGAGTGCTGAATTCAAAAAAACATTAGTATTAATGGTAAAAAAAATATTTTAATAAAAATATAATTATTATAAAATAATCGCTATGATATTTGAAGTGATATAAATTGCAGCGCATAACAATAATTTTTTAGCCACCCAACGGAAAACAAAATTTGTCTTCAGCCAATAGAAACGTGGGAGAAAATTAGTAAATCCGTATATTAATAGCATATTGGTAATATATAGATTATATATTAGGAGGTAAATTGATAATAGTAATATAATAGTAACATATCAGAATATTCTGATATTTTACTCTTATTCAAATAGTGCTAAGAGTAAGATATCAGGATGTCTTAGTATGTTACTGTTATATTACTATTATTGATCTACCTCCTAATATTTAATCTATATATTACCAATATGCTACCAATATGCTACAGTTATTTGATAGATATGTAGTAGAATAATGGGTACATATTGGAAGATTTGTCTTCTAATATATATTTGTTATTTATTAATTCAACCTGTAGAAGTTGTTATATATAGTCTATATAATTACTTGTATAAATTATTCAATAAAAATACAAGCAAGAATTTACCTTAACAACAAAAAAAAAAAGCTATAAAAATTTTATTGTTACAAGTATCTATATATACAAAACAACAACTTATAAATAAATTTTTTGAAGCACTTTTTTATAGTTTACTAACAACTAATTTGTAAATAGCATGATCAAAAAATAAGTACATTAGAGTTATATATTTATATTTGAATAAAAATCTTAAATTATATAAATTACTTTTAGCTATTAGATATTTATCATATTCAAATATAAGTATATCTATTGCAAATATATATAATAGATAATATTATTAATAAGTAGAATTTAGATAAATAAATTTTTTGTATTACTACTAATAATAGAAGTAACATAGTTAAGGCTATAATTGCTGGCAAAACCTGAACAAATCCCAAATTCAAAAAAAACAATTGCTATTTGTAAAAGATTAAATCAAAAAAGTTGCTTTAATATTTTACAAATATATTATCTATAACAATAAAAATATCTACTATTTGTTTAAACAAAAATTATTAAAGTTTTTGAGAAATTAATTTGGAATGAATTTGGGATTTGGGCGCGGACAAATTCAAACAATAGTAATTTGGGATTTTGCCAACATGTATATTTAAGGCAGTATAGTTCTTACTTAAACTAACTCAGATACTATATACTAGTTATACTTTACAGCTTGTAGTTAGAAAAGAGCTTATTCTTTGTAAAATACTTGTTGTTTAAGCTAGAAGTTGATTAATTTTTCTATGAGTTTAAAACAAAGTGAAAGGTTAGAACAAGTTTAATTAAAAATAAATATATCTGAAAATTAGATTTGTTTTATTTATATTATATATAAAATATTAATTTATTAACTAATTAGTCAAACAATACTATATAATTAATAATTTTTTTTAAGTTTTATATAAAACAGATCACTATTTATAGCTTATTGCTAATACAAAAACTTGATAAACTTATTACATTTTGCATAAGAGAGATTAATAAAATTATAACCTGCAATAAATATAATAATTAGTATACTTGAAACAAAAACTGACTGTGTATCAAAATAGAAAGTAAAACAACTTAAAAAAAATTAATTTGACTAATACCAAATGGGATACTATTAAGAATCTTCTACCTATATTAAAGCCATTTGCTAAAGCAACAGAATTTTTAGAAGAAAGTAGTTATTTAACAATTAGCTTTATATTTTATGTAATTTTTATTTTAGCCTCTGATCTTGCATTAAATGATAACAATATTACTTATATAATGATTGACTTCGAGTCAAGTGCAACTGCATATGATGTTGATATTATTTATGAAGATGCAGATGAGGAAGTAGATAAAATAACTAGTAGAACTTGACAAATTCAGATTAATACACCCAAAATTGTAATAGGTTTATCAAACAGGTTAAAGTTGCTTTAAATAAAAGCTTGCAATATTATTATTCTGTTCCTTCTAAAGTTTGTACACTAGCAGTATTGTTAGACCTCTGGCGTAAATCTCTTAGCTTTGATTCTGAAAATAAAAATCAGAAACAATAAAAGCATTAAGAAATATAGTTGCAAATCTACAATCTAATTATGAAGAATTTTAACAAACAATTAAAAGTGATAATTTACTTATTGCTCGAATATTTCAGCTACATTATCCTCAAGGTGATAAAGTAACTGACTACCTTGCTCAACCACAAATTTCTCCAACACATAATAATCCTTTTAGCTGGTGAATAAATAATCAAGAAAGATTTCCTACAATTATCAAGCTTGCTCGCAAATACCTCTCTATCCCTGCAACATCAACACCTAGTGAGCATCTCTTTTCAGATACTGGAAATATTATGTCTTCAAAACACACCAATCTTAAACCACAAGTATTGAACAACTTCTTTTTTTAAAAAGAAATTATAATTTAGTCAGTGACATATTTCCAAAACAACGAAGTTCAAAATACTATGCATTGAATGCACTGTAAGTATTACACATTCGAAATTTATTTCATACATTTTTAGTTTCATAACAAATTACTAAAAAATTTAACATATTTCCAGTGGTTATCAATAAAGTGACAGATGAAAATTGAAATGCGAGTTAATAAAAAAACTGTAGTTGTTTTTTTTTTTTTCAAGAATACTAGTTATTAAATTTATTATGCTAGTATTTTGAAAATTATGTGACAAGCGAGCAAATACTGCCATAGTCATAAATTAATAAAATTCTCAATCGCTATAAGTTATTAGCTATATAAAATATTGATTATAGTCCAATATGTATACAGTTTGGAATATTTGAAATTCAACATTATTGCGAAATTATAATGAGAACTACCAATTCGATTTTGCCGATTTTTAATAAAATTTTTTATTCGGTTTATTCGAATATCCGCCGAAGTTAGTCAAAGACAGATGGACAGATACGATTATACGATTATTAATTGTGATTAATCAATTAATAGCGTAACTTATAATTAAGCGACACAATTAACGCCAGCATAATTTTTCGCGATTCCAATCCCTAAATCTTATAATAGTTGATTGATTGGTTGCAAACGGTTCCTTAAAAAAAGTGATTAATTTATCTGAGTTGATACGTAAATAAATCATTTCTTTATTTTTAAATCTTTAAAATACTGTATTTAACAACTATATATTATTATTAAAATATTTATTGTTAAAATACGATAAAAAATACAATAAATTTTTTTTAGAAATTTAGAATATTTTAACAACTAAATTCAATAAAAATTTTTGTTAAAATTTAAAAAAATCAAAAATTTTTTTAATATCAAAAAAAAAAAAAAAAATTATTAAAATAAAAGTTATTTAAAAATCTTTTTTTAAACTTTAAATAAAAACTCAATAATATTTAATTAATTTTAATATTTTTATTTAAATTTTAAAAATTTATAAAATTTAATATTTTTTCGTACAAAACTGAATCCAATAAATCATATACTGTATTATTAAAAAGAAACGATTGTTTAATTCTAAGGATGAATCAAACTAAAAATTACAAAATACAGATTGTAAAATTTTATAAAAATTACCATCTGTTTTACATGCATGATAATTTTTTGTTAATGCAACGCTATTATTGTAAATGCATCAAGCACCATTGATATTGCTATTGTGATTATCTTGCACATCCTCAATGAGCTGATCAATATCATTTAAATCATTAAACGTATTAGTAGCAGTTTCAGTTGCTGATGAGTTAGAATCTAGAGGTATGCAATTATTTCCGTTTTGTTGTTTTTCTGCTAATATATTTTGAATGATGTTGATTTTATCTTGTTGCCTATTTCGTTATTTAAAAGAGAAATGTAATTAATAATGAGAATCCCAAGAGTTTATATTTAATGAAATATTAGAAAATACTTTAATATAAAAGCCTCATTTTCTTTGATAGCTAATTGAAAATCTGCATCATCTTTATCAAAATTTTTCATCTCTTCATTTGAACGTATTAAATGATTTATAGAATTTTCCAAACGACGTTTCTCGTAGGTTAGACTATCCACACTAAGTGTCTGATATTGTTCTATTGTTGGCTCAAGTGGTGGGAACGAATTCATTTTTTATGAAAATAAGTGTATTAAGTTATCAACTATGATTTTGTGTCGTATTTAGTTGAGATCCGAAATGTTACGTTACACGATGCATTACCTGTTACGTAAGCACATATCTGATATACGTACGTCACTGAAAGGAATAATTCCAACGTGGTGGATCCAATAACAAGAATCAAATATGAAGTACAAGTGCTATTAAATAGAATTCATAAAAATTAATTTCAAGGGATTTATCGAATATGTACTCACCTGACGACGGATAGTAGACGTATTGCATCTGATTTGTTCAGATTTGAAAAGTATTAAGCTAATTATTCGCGTTTCGTTTTATCATCATTGCCGTTGAAAGAGTGTGGAGATTAGAATGTAGCAGAATAGCAGAACTTGTTTTAGGCTTTCTTTAATGTAATTACTTGAGTGGCAATGATATAAAGTATTATTTTGAATATAAAGTATTTTCCTTGTTAAATATAAGATTTAAAAATTGATGACTAACATTAATTCAATAGTTTTATTTATATAATCAAACACCCGAAGTACACCCCTTGGAACCATCATAAAAAAAGCAAAAGATGCACTTAAAAAGGGTGTGTATTTGTAGAGAGCAAAATATATCGAATTCTTATAATTTGGGATTAAGATATATCGTGCATTCAGAAAAAATTTACAAAGAGTGTGCACTTAAGAAGTTCTGAATAAACATAATATTTTTTTAAGTTTAATAAAATAGTCAAAACCTATTAGATTAAACAAACTTATAAACCTATTATCAATGTTAAAGTTTCTCAAATACTCTAAATAAAAAAAAATCTTTATTATAAAATGCAACTAAAATGCTAGTATGAAACAATTATTTAAACAAAAGAGAAATCATTTATTATTAAATTATTATATGTTATATATGTACTGAATATAAATTTAGTATTCTTTATTTTTGCTTAAGTTCTATTGTTTATATTTTCAAAGGTAGGACTTGGCATTTGAACATTAATATTTATTCCACTAACGCCAAGCCCTAATAAATCATTTTTATCTCCGCTAGTCCTCAGTTTATTATTATTAAGAAATCTAGAATTTATAAGTTCAGGTTTTTTTATACTCAAATCAAAACTTGCGGATCTTCTGTGCGACTTTCTTCTCATCTTTTGTGGTGGCAACAAATTACTGTTGTTCTCTAAACTAAAGGCTTCATCATTGTTATAAGATGTTTCATTTGAAACATCGTCGCCTAATGGCATTGGAATTCCACTAAGTTTAGGGCTGCTAGGAGCGCTATGAATCTCTAAATGCATATTTGTCTCGTAATCATCTTCATCAGGCATATTTAAATATCTACTTGCGCCTCCACTCCTTGCGGATAGATAATTGATATTAGTATTAGGAGGTCGCATTGGTGAATAAGAAGGGGGGTCATGAGAAGTTATTGGTAATGCTCGATTATGATCTGTAGAAGAACCATTTATATTATTATAATTTGGATGTGATGTCGGTGTAGTATAAGCGGTAGGAATGCTTGGAAGTGGTGGAGAAGTTGTTTTTGAATTATTTTCGTTTCTGTGCAAAAGACGGTCTACCAAAGAGCGTTGACTCTTTTTATGTTTTAAGGTTGGTTGACGTTTATCTGATAATATTGAACTATTTGAAGCACCATTTCCTCCGTTCGATGAATTATCATCATTATATCCATTGTTTGCATCATCGAGATTTGACATAGTATTACTTCTAGAATGATCTCTAGAATTACTTCTAGAATTATCCCTCGAATTACTTCTAGAATGATTCCTTGAATTACTTCTAGAATGGTTCCTTGAATTACTTCTAGAATGATTCCTTGAATTACTTCTAGAATTATTCCTGGAATGATATCTCAAGTTGTTATCCAAATTATTTAATTCACCTAAAGGAGTAATTGGTCTAGAATCCTCGGATTCTTCATAGCCCATTGTAGGAGAATCTTCTATACAATCATCGTAAGAAGGCAGACCATTATCGCAAAGCATACCAAAAATTGAAGAATGATCATCTTCTGGAATGGTTGTGATAGTGATAGGAAATCCTAATTCTAAATCCTTCTCAGTTTCGTCTTTAAAAATCATTGAAAGTCTAAGTTTATGCCTAACACGGATTAATGGAGAATCAATAGTTGCTTTTATCTTAGACGCACGAGCTGTGCCAGATGTAGCGGTACGAGAATATTGAACGAAGGGAAGATTATAGGTTAATGGGTTATTCCAAGTATCATCGTCTCGGGAGATAGAAAGAGCCGTTGGTTTTATTTGACTAGATCGTTTACGTTTTGTTGGAGTAGAACCGCTTAATTGAACATTGCCAACAAA
The DNA here is from genome assembly GCA_910591775.1 of Dentiscutata heterogama. Classification (NCBI taxonomy): domain Eukaryota; kingdom Fungi; phylum Glomeromycota; class Glomeromycetes; order Diversisporales; family Gigasporaceae; genus Dentiscutata; species Dentiscutata heterogama. The sequence goes on along the minus strand of CAJVPU010000290.1, from coordinate 9,938 downwards.
TTGAGTACTATCCATATCATAATATGTTATATCTTGTTGACTTGGCTGAACTCTATAAAATAAATAAGGTTAAAAAAAAAAAAAAAGTAATTTATAAGATTAATTAACAATTAAAATTATGATTATTACCTATACTTTTCAGATTGAACTAGATCAAAAATAATTTTCTTGACATAACCCTGATCGCTAAACGGCAATAGTCTAACTCTAATCAATAAACTTCTCTCGTTAACGCCTATGACATTAGGAATATCTAGCTCGTATTTTAATATATTCCTTCTTTGACCTCTATAAACTTTTGTAGGTGGTGCGGGTAGGAGTTCTCTTCTACATGGTAAATAATGTCTATAAATATGAATACCTCGTTCGACTCTTTCACATTTTGCAAGCATCGAAGAAGGTTGAACTTCAGCTATCAGCTTGTATCTAATCAAACCAAAACTAGTAACATAACTTTGAGGCATATTCCCAGGCATTTTAAGTTCAAAGTCAAGATCTGTTACACCTCTTGGTAAAACGTCCTTTTCGTATAGTATTTGTTCAAGTTTAATTACATTTATGCAAGAATATTGATTTTCCCAATCTGAATACTCTGATTTTCCTTTTAATTTGACGGATATAAATTTCACTTTTAATGGTTTTGAGAGTATTACACGAAGTTTGCCAGAAACTAAGTGAGTTTTATCTTTATTTGGTTCACCGTACATTACTACTTTCCCATCATTATCCGGAATAATGTCTACAGCAATAATACTATTATTCATTGTGATATAATAGTTAGAGAACGAAAGAAAAAAATAAAAATTAAGAAATAAAAAATGAAAAAAAATATTGGGAATTAATCGTGCACAGTTATTGTCTTTATATATATATTTCTCTTAACAATGCATAATTGGAAATTTAGGTCATGCGTTTCTTGAAACCTATTGTTATATTAACTTATGTTTATTATATATATTATATATTAAATTTCCAAGTATAGAACTGAAACAAGAAAACTGGTAATGTTAAGATATATGAAAGAATAAATTGAGTGAATTTAATAAAATAAAATATGTTTACTTATTTTAACTTAAAACAACGCAAGCACCACAAATCTCTTGAACTCTTTCTTTGCCTTATTTGGTAACGAGGTATATTATGTGCATCGCAAATAAATTTCTTTCTAGATAAATTTTTAATAACAAAAGCGCAACCTTTTTCTTCAATTCTTTGAAAAAAAAACAATTAAAAAGTTCCCTTTCCCGAAACGTTTTTAATTCCATATCACACACATACACCTAATTAAGATTGGATAATATGCATGCATACTATATATCATAGAATAAGATTAACGTCCAAGATTCATTGTTGAGAAATGCCTAGTTATTTAGTTTTTAATGATAATTTGCATCGGATTACAATAAGAAATTATAATTAACTTGAAATGAAATAAGAAACGTCAATAAGCATATTTGTTTAAACGTATTTGTTTACGTATTAAAAAAAAATAGTGGTATAAATGCACCATACGTAGTATGCTAAGAATTGATTCCCCATTTTCGGCCTTTAGAGACAAGGGACAAATATAATTATTTAATGGTATTTAAACAACGATAATGCTTGTTCTTCGTGAAACTTAGCATTGTATGCGTAATTTAATATACAATATACCTTTATGTTGCCATTAAATTACTTTACTGTGAGAGGGATGACTAGTGCTAGAGAATTTACTAAATTCACACCAATCGTAACACTCATTTGTCGGACGTTACCAAATTTGGTAGACTGATGTTTTTTATTAAACAATATCGTTATCGTTATAGATTTTGCGTTGTTCTAACGCTAGATTACGTACATATGCACGTATCGGTATCTACTTTTGCAGAATGTCAAGTGATTATCATGCGGTTAGAGGTTGTTTTTCGATTAGCGTTAGTACTCCAAAACGCGTAGTACTGTACTCACATACCTAAGTAAATTTCACCTCCGGTGAGCGTTAAAGGCGTCCAAATAATTATTTCATTGATGAAATTATTTGTTACTTATAATTACAGAGCCTCTCCTTATCCCAGTTTTCCCAGTTTTGGTTAAACCGATTATTTATACATGAAATTTCGTTTACAGCCAACCCTCCATAAGTGCATCCCCTTTGGACATAGGCAAAATTTTCAAAAATGTACATTTAGAGAGTGTGCGCATTTATGGAAGGCATTTATTAAGAGTTCTATGTGCTTGGGACTGAATATTAGTGCACTTAGAGAAGGTATATATAGTGCGTGCATTTATGGAATGTATTAAGTTCGATTGAAAACAGAAATTTTCTCAACTTTTTGGCTAACAAAAACGGTTGATCGTAATAGATTGCAACTTAAGACTCGAGTGTATGGGTTAAAATAAAATCCATTAGAACAAAGAATTTTAGATTATTGCTATATATATTGTTATATATTGTTAAACTTATATTATTTACATTAGAAATCATATTGATTAACTAGTCGTAAAATTGCAATTTACAGTAATTTCATTGTGGCTAAATTTATCTACAATCTTTACAATTCACTTCATATGTAAAACAATTATAACATAGTAATATAGAAAGTAAATCTTACCTTACCAATTTCATAGGAGTTTCTAACTGTTTCACCAAAATTAGGTGGTCTATTCTGAGATTTGGATAATAGAACTATATAATTACTGTATGTTGGGTATTTTCTTGGTAAGCATCAAATTGCAAATTTTTAAAAGATTAATAATTGCGGGATAAGACAAAAATTAATGCTAGAGTTAATTCTTTTTTTTTTATTTTTTATAAACCCTCAAAAAAAAAAAAAAATCGATGCATTTATGTTTTTATAATACATGATTATTTGTGTGCTATATTATTTCTTATAAAATATTACAATATTATTTGAAGAGGAAAAAATATTAACAAGTACTTTTGCATAAAACGCAGCTAACGTGCAAGTATAAAGAGATTTCATTTTTTTCGGAATTTATGAACTAAAATTTACATAACGATAAGATTTAAACCACGTGTCTTCGTTTATGCGGTCGCCTAACAAATCCAATTTGAGTTTCGTTTGACAATTCTTCCAATGATAGATTTTTTGTTTCAGGTATCAATAATGTCGAAAAAATTCCAAAAACCATGAACAAAGCAAAAATTTGAATTAAATGAGGGACAAACTTGTCTTTACCACCTATATTTCTAGATTGAGCAAACCCTGCTTGTGCTAAGATTGCTCCAAATTTTCCTGATGCTGCTGATATCCCATGTCCGGTTGAACGATATCTTGTGGGAAAAATTTCACCAGGTACAACAAATGTCGTTACGTTTGGCCCAAAATTAAGAAATAACTAAAAAGATATTATGTTAGTTGAATATAATTTAACTTAAATGACCAACAATAAATAATATTCAGTCTTACTTGACATAATGAGAATAATATAATAAATATCACCATAGGTTGTGACAAGAGATACTCATAAGTAAATCCCAAAACTAAAAATAGTATAGAAAGAACGATAAATCCCATTAATTGGATCTTTTTACGTCCCCATTTATCTATTAGAAAAACTGTAAGCCAGTATCCTGGAACCGAGCCCAACATATTAATGATAATATTGCCAACGGACAAATTCCATAGTGCATCATAGGGATGCGGGTTAGTCGCAAAACCGATGGCTTGTAAAATGATCGCATTGTTTAATCCTATGCCTATATAATTAAAAAATTTTATTAAGCAGAGCAGTTTAAAGATAGCTTATACTTTATTGATTTATTTACCATAAAATGCAACATCCAATACGAACCACGAGACCGAGGTTCCTATTAAAAGTTTACCATTTTTCCATTGACTAAAGTAATTTTTAAAATCCTATGCATACGCAATTACATATTGATTTAAATAAATTTGTGAAAATATGCATTATATGCAGTATATATAATACGTGAACTTTTTATAATGCCTTACCTCCCATGTGGCGTGGGGAGTTTCTACAGCATAAGTAGGTTTATCTTGAGTACGCGTACCCCGTTTATCCTTCAACAATATGATATTGATGTCATGAGCTGCTCGTTCGATGTCTTGCAATATATCCATAGTATAACGTGGTGTTTCAGGGATTGTCAGTCGAAAATATAATGCTGTAATTGCTGGAACCACTCCAAATCCTAATACTATTCGCCATACACAATCAATGTACCTTAAATCATTGATTATCTTGTCCCTGAAGATCGTCAAAGTAACCACTGAAATTATAGCTGCAGATAAAATCCCAAAGCCTTGCATAGCAAAAACGGCTGCCATCATGGCCTGTATGAATAGTAACAAAGAATTATGAAAATCATAAAGATTAAAATTTTCAAAATTGATGTGTCAAAGGTTCTACTTACTCCTCGTTTCTTTATCGTTGCAAATTCGCTCGTTATAACTTAAAATATTATTTATAGATATATATTCATAATTGATTACAATAGATTAAGTGACAAGTTGCACTCTTAAAGCCCTAAATTTCAAAAAAATATTTACCAGCTGACAAAGGGTAATCACCACCAATTCCTATGCCTAATATGAACCGCCAAAACATTAGTGAGCCCCAAATAGTAGTAGCAAATGAATCCGCAACCATCGCAGAGCCGATCGTCGCGACGACCATTATTGATAGTTCTAAGCCATAAATCTATCACAAAAATTATCAGCAAAGTAATGGATTAAACATGATACTGAATAATAATAATAGAGGTTATATTTTCTTTAAAGTTTTTTACAAACTTTATTTTGAAGTTAATAAATCCATATTTTATATATATGATCTTTAACCACAACTTGAATATACTTTAATCCCCTCTCCAATAATTTTTTTTTTTTTTTTTTATCCAGTTATCCAAATTTTAAATATATCATACTACATATTTATTAATTTTAATAATATATGTTGTCTCTTTCAAATTTTTAAATACAACGCATTCATTCATAACAGGTTTTCAATATAACCTCTATTAGTATTATTATTCAGGATCGTGAATAAATGAAACTGTAATAGAAAACTCGTATTTACTTTTTTACGCCCATACCGATCTGCGGACCAACCAAAGAATACTTGACCCATTAGAGTCCCACATGCAGCAGACATTTTTAATCCCATATCGACAGTTGCTGGAAGGACACCACTTTTGTCAAAGTAACTATAACCTAACATAGTAGAAACTAAATTTATGACAAACAAGTCATATGCATCCGTAAAGAAACCAACACCAGATACTACACAAGCCCTGATATGAAACCATTGAAAGTTTGCATGATCTATTTCGAGAAGTGCACGGCGTCGCTTAGAATCAAGATCAGGAATTTCTTCGTATATATGATTGTCGTCATTATTTGTAAGTAATATATCATCATTATAATTTATAGACATTAGATTGATTAATTAATTAAATAAATAAATAAATATAAAAGAGAATAAATAGTAATAATAAAATTTAAAGAATTATCAATACAATAGTGAATTCTACAGTATTATTATTATTGTTAACAACTATCGCTATAGAATATTGGAGAAATTGGATCATTAAGTACTTTAATAAAAATGTATTAAATTTTTTAGAGTTAATTTCTGTTACCATGCGAGAAACATTCCCATAACATCGAAACAATGAGGCAAATTGTTTCTATAATTTTTGGTATACCCACATATATTATATAAGAGAGTTTGAGTTCCACGAAGGCGCTTAATTTGATTTCGATTTGATTTAGGGTTTGATTCTATTTAAAACAGCAAATTATTTAGCTACAGACACCAAGTACACCAAGTTCAGCCCATTTCTATAAGGCAGGTCACTCTGGAAATAGAAAAACCATTACTTTTACAATGATAAAAGTGTTACAATGTTTGTTACCGTGTAATCTATGGAGTTCATTTATGGTCTTCGAATATCAACATTACACAGTCGATCGAAATGCACGTAGATCAGGTGAATAAATATTTTTACAATGAATTTGACTTTATATGAAATTCTCTAAGTAACTCCAAATTACAATCCACGTGTGATTTAGACATGACATCACGGGTTATTAAGACATTGGTAGATAATTCGGAGATATCCGAGTACAGTGATTATTTTATTATGAAATTTAAAATTAAATAATTGAAAATTTACTATTTTTTCTTTATTTTATTCACATAAGTATCGTAGAGGGAAAAGCTTGGATTTTTCATCTAATAAAAATTATGGATTTTCCTTTGCGACACTCATATGGGGCTTTGCCTTGAAAATCACCTTCCGACATTTCCGATCGGGCTAATTCGGATGAAATCAAACCCGTGTATTAGTTCATGTTTATATGTAAATCTCCTTTGCCTTTATTGATTCAATAGTTTATTCGATAAACTATTGAATCAATAAATACAAAGGGGAATTTACATATAAACATGAACTAATATACGGGTTTGATTTCATCCGAATTAGCCCGATCGGAAATGTCGGAAGGTGATTTTCAAGGCAAAGACCCCAATATATGAACCTAATTAATTTATGAGTTCTACACTTGTTATGATTATTATATTCCTTCTTTTCTTTCTATTCGCCGAAATTGACGAATCCGATGAATCTGACATAGTGATACAGGTCGATGGGCCGACCTTGACTAGTTCTGGTTCAATTTATATTTTTATATTAAATGAAAAAAAAAATTGCATTGATAAAGATCTCGAATCGAATAAAAAAAATAATAATTAATTGATTAAATAAATTATTGGTTAATATTAATATCAATAAAAAAAAAAAAAAAACATCGCATAATAACAAACGATGACGCGAAAGAAAAGGGTCTTTTGCCATGAAAATCACGATATGGGACATATGATTTAATATGTCCCATATCGTGATTTTCAACATTTGTTTATATTATAGTCGTTTTTCATTCATATTTCCGTGTGAAATCAGGAATCTAGAATAATTAGGGAAACGGATTTCTAATGTTTACTATTCAATCTCCTGATTTCCATGAGTCTATGGAAATTATCGTTCACGTTCACGCTTGAAAAGATAAAATAAAATGTTTCCCGCACCGAATATAAATGAGTGACGGATATGAAGACCTGTAAATCATTTCACTCATTGTCATTGCAGTGATATCTACCCCTATAAGAATTAGAGGTAGCGATGATAATGGATGAAGTGATTTACAGGTTTTCATATCCCGTCACTCAAATTAAAAAACCCCCAGCATCAAAAGTTTATCGAAAATAAACAAATAACAACAAAATCACACATAACCACATTTAATTTGGCTAAAGAAAATTTAACTATACATCGGCCGGGCCGGCCCACAAAGGTGCGGGTCGGCCCGTATAACTAATCTGACGGATCTCCAGAATTCGGCCGGTAAACCCAAATTTGGAATTCCCGAGGTCAAATACCCGAAAAAAGAGGACGTCTAAAGCGGAGGCAAATCATGTGATAAACAGCCAATCAAATTATAGAATTTTGATGATCTCCGGTGAAGCAAAGCAAGAAATAAAAACAAAAAACCTGAAAAATACAAAAAACGGCAGTCTAAACCTACCCCGGGTAGGTTAATCAAAAATGTCGGGAAGGCAATTTTGCTTATATATAATTGCCAAATACCTTACCTAACTCTAATATAGAATGCTTCTAACCCTAAAGTTAATCGAAAAAATTATTGAACATGAGTTGCCTTCACTTTAGATATCCTTTCGAAAAATTCTGCGTGTGATGTACCAGCTAATCAAACTTCTAGATCAGCACATGATCGACAAAATACATACGCACTCTACAAATAGCGGGCTTTCATTGTGATTGGCCAATATTTGTAGATCATCCTGTGATATTGTAAAAATTTTATTGGTTGATTGAAAATAATCAAAAATTTAAACTTGAAATCAAAAAAACTAAGTATATAAAGATATTTTTATTTGTGACTAACAACAACTTCAAGCCTAAATTTATAACCTTATTGCTAACAAACAAAAAATTTTATTAAAAATCCTAACATACTACTGTATTTTATAAATCAACAAATCAAAAAATACAATAAATATTTAAACCTATTCTAGAATACTATATAGTAAAATAATAGTAATAATAATAATAATCAAAAACAACTTATTTTAGAATACTAATAAAATAATAATACCGTCAGACCTCTCTAAATGCATAGCCTCAGGCAGCCAAAAAATATTGCATTTAGAAAGATATTGCATTTAGGGAGACAAAAATCTATAAGTATCATATGAGTTGGAACCAAACAAGGCTATACATTTAGAGAGATTATGCATTTAGAGAATATGCATTTAGAAAGGTCTGACTATAATAATAATTAAAAACAACTTTTAATGCTTACTCTAATATCAAACTATTTTTTAATTTTATTAAATAATTATTATATAGTTATAGTATTATACTATTTTACTTTAACTCTCTTACAACTCAAACTATATAACTTTTAACTTTATATTATTGTATATTAGCCTATATATAGTCTTTTTTTTTATTAGTTAAATAAACTTTTATAAATAAAATAGCTTAAATTGCAAAGTTTATTAATTTATTGTATTTATAAACTAAATTTAAATATTTAAATATATCTTTTATTTAACTTCTAAATTACTTTAAAAATTACTGAATTATTTTAAAAGATTATAGATCTGAAGAATTTTTTTTATTTTTTTGGTATCAAGTTTTACCAATTTATAGTTATAATTATTAAATATTTTTGTAATAGCAAAATATTATACTGATATGTAAATATATTATATAATATTTTGTATCAATTATCTAATTAAATAAAGCCTGCTATATTGCATTCTACTAAATAGATTAGAAAAATTTTTAAACTTTTATTAAAAATTTTCTAAATAACTATATAACTAAATTTAGTAAAATTTTTATTATTTTAATTCTATATTTCATAAAATTAAAATAAAAAAAATTAATTAAATTTGGTTAATTATTAAAAAATCTTTGCTAAAAGTTTTTAAAAAAACTTATAATATTATAAAACTAAAATTAGATAAATTTTTTTAAACTTTAATTCGTGATCCGCATAAGAACCAGTGACAAAACATAGTAAAAAGTGAAGATATGTTTACTATATAAATTTTGCCTTTTTTGGAATCTAGCGTTTCCCCAAGAAAAACTTTTTTCTTTACTAAATAAACATCTTTTCAAGCTCTAAGTAAAGTTGTATAGGAGTCTTGCGATCAAAATAGCGGTTAAAACGTTAAAATCGGCCCAGTAGATCGTGAGATATAAGTGCTTTAGTTTTTGCGACTATATGTTTTCTTCTTTATAAATAAAGAAAAAAACATATAGTCGCAAAGACTAAAGTACTTATATCTCGCGATCTACTAGGCCGATTTTAACGTTTTTAACCGCCATTTTGATCGCAAGATACTCCTATACAACTTTACTTAGAGCTTGAAAAGATGTTTATTTAGTAAAGAAAAAAGTTTTCCTTGGAGAAACGCCAGATTCCAAAAAAGGCAAAATTTATATCTTCACTTTTTACTATGTTTTGTTACTGGTTCTTAGACGGATCACGAATTAAATAATAATTTTTCAATAATTATATTAGAAAATTTTTAAATAGGTTAGATATCGATTATTAGCTGTAGAGGCAATTGCTATCAATTAAAAAAATTAACAATAATCAATATTAGTAGCTAATTAATATATAATCAATTAAAAAATAATTAATTTTAATTTAGTTTTAATATTAATTAATTTCAATTAAACAATACTTAGAAACTCTTTTTAACAATCACTTGTACCAAATTTTTCTTAAAATCTATAAACTTAAAAATATACAGAGTTGTAGATAATAAAGGAGAAGTAATATTGAAAGAAGAAGAAAGTTATTTGTTTGTTTGTTTTGTAGTAGGTTGATTTGATTATTATATGTATAAAGATTTTAACAAAGTTTAAAATAAAA
>CAJVPU010000289.1:0-19357 GCA_910591775.1 Dentiscutata heterogama | reverse complement strand
TCAAATCAATGAATTTTTTTGATTTTTTGAAAGTTTTAAAAAAATAGAAAAACAAGGACAAATCGTAACTTCAACTGGACTAAATTTGATGAATTTAATAAAATTATGTTAAAAAATTTATCTTTGATTATTTACAGTGCTTTTCAAATTACTGCAATCATCCATCACACGGAAATCTGTAAAATTCCCTTAAATTCGTTATTTTTTTAAAAATTTCCACTTAAAAAAATCACAATTCCAAAGATTCTTTGTCAATTCCCGATTCTCTAGCATGTCATCTATTAGCGTACGATATATAAATAAAATCCGGATACTATACCGATACGGTATAAATTTGTGCACAGTATAAATTTTTTACTGTTCACTATTAAAATTTTTTTAAGAAAGTAAAATAATAGTAGCATTCTCATAAGTATACAATAAACAGCTGCACAACGTTGTCAGAAACCGATAAATATATAATACCTGTATTAATTTTAAGGTAAAATAAATAAATATTTATCTATTATTAAGCAATTTGAATTATTTTTTTAATACGGAATATAACTTCTAATATACTGTATATATTGTTTTGGTTTTTTTTTTTTTTTGCGAGCATAAATCATGCTTGAGAACACTTACATCAATTGCACTGCTCTCATGAGAACAGTATTAGGATCTGAAATTTCGAACACTGGGTATGGCATGCTTGGCAGAACAGGAGTCGATCTTTGTTACGACGTTGTTTAGCTCCAACAGCTCTGAAGTTTGCAGTCTGGTTTAAATTCAGATCGATTTCTATATTAAGTTTTCTCATTCTTTATTAATATGAATTTTATAAATTAGACCTTAGGAATCTAGTAGAAAATCATAATTTTAAAAAATAAACTTTAAGATTGATAAATCTTGAGTTGATAATAATTATTTCCAATAAACAGAATCTACTATAGTATTTGTCAAGAAAAGAGAAGTTTTAATGAAGAATATCGTTAACTATTTTTATGATGTCGTTTATGATAATTAAGAAACTAATTCTGACACGTACAAACTCTGGATATTCTATAATTAAAATTATTTGAAGTCAGGAAGGCCATCTTGACATATGAGTAAATCGAATTTAAAATTTTTATCATTTTTTAAATTATTTTAATATATAATTAGCTTCTGTTACTTACAACCTTTTTTACTGAATATATATCTGTTCAAAAATCAATAATGGATTTTTTGTAATATTGTCAAAATTGGCCTTAAGAGCTATCATATTTTATTGTACAATTAATAATTATATAAGCTCAGAAATCATGACTTTTCTTCTTCAGGTGTTAAACGAAAGCGATTTTGAATTGGCGCTATTTTAGAAATATTTTATTTGTTAAGATTTGTTTTTGGTAGCTCTATCAGAAATAGAATATTATCTGAACAACTCTTTATTATTATTTTAATCACTTTATTTTCATATCAATTTTAAATTATATTTAAACATTGTATATTTTATAGTCAATTTTATTAACATCAAAACATTACAGAAAGTAGATACTGTATAAAAAGAAATCTGAATATAAAAATATTATTCAACATTAAGGCAAGCAAACTTGAAAACTGTAAGAGAAAAAATGATATGCTAATACAAATTCAGTTATAAAATAAAAATCGACTAGTTTTAGTTTAAAAAGATGTCATGCAAAGTTCTACAAAAATAATGAAAGCTATGAATTGAAATGTGCAAATAAAAATATCAAAATATTCAAAAAATGTACTTTGCTTTATTAAACATTATTTTATTTTTTTTTTGTACTGTAATTGTGTTTTTATTTATCAAGCAAGACATATTAAAAGGTTCAAATTATACAGACTTGTTTAGTTGTTTAACAGAAGAAGCATAACCTTATCTTTGCCTTAACATAGACAGAGATAAGGTCATATAATCGAAGTTTTCACATAATGTTAGCCTAACAATCTTACTAAAAACTTTGATAGACCGAATTAAATAAAATCCAAAGTTTTTAAATATGTTCTCAAATGTATTATCGGAAGTTGCCACATCAGTAGATGCTTTTGCAAATAAAAAATTCTCACTATAAATACAATCACGTCACCAACAAAAAATTTTTAAAGTTTTTTATCTATATTTTTATACAGCTTTAATTACTTGTGCAATTATAAATTCTCCTAATAAACAACTTACATTAAATGAAATTTACAAATAAATTGTTCTTACTATAAGACTGCTGATACAGACTGGAAAGTATATATTAATTTTATTAAAATTGATATTAGCTAGGGTTGTAATAACTTACCTGACAATGTAATTTTATATATTATAAATTACATTACCTTATATATCATAGTAAAGCAGGCCGGCTTTAGTATTAATGCCGGATATAATAAATTTAGCCAGCATTAAGGTTGTTAAAAATGAATTTTTATTATTATTATACATAACTTACATAGTAACTTATATATCTTAAAAGAACTTCTATTTTTATAATTTTATAGAATTCAATTAGAATATTTTGTCTTTATATAAAATATTTGTCTGTGTTCTACTTCACAATTCAGATAAAGGATTATACTAGACTATAGACTTCAGAGCTGTTGAAGCTAAACAACGTCATAACAAAGATTGACTTCTGTTCTGCCAAGCATGCCATACCTAGTATTCAAAATTTCAGATCATAATACTGTTCTTATGAAAACAGTACAATTAATATAAGTGTTCTCAAGTATGATTTATATTTGCAAAAACAAAACAAAACAAAACAAAACAAAACAATATATACAGTATATTAGAAGTTATATTCTATATTAAAAAAATAATTCAAATTGCTTTAATAATAGATAAATATTTATTTATTTTACTTTAAAATTAATACAGGTATTATATATTTATCAGTTTCTGACAACGTTGTGTAGCTGTTTATTGTATACTTATGAGAACGCTACTATTATTTTACTTTTTTAAAAAAATTTTAATAGTGAATAGTAAAAAATTTATACTGTGCACAAATTTATACCATATAGTTCTGAAAATAAGCACCCTTTTTTGTATGTAAAGTTGGCCGAGATCATTATAATACAGCCCAAAATTGGCATAGTGCAGGCCAAAGATGCTTATTTTTAGGAACTATATAGTAATTGTATTCTTATAAGAACTCTAAGAACACTAATTTCAAACACTGGCCATATCTACTGATTAGATCATCATTTACGCTTTTTAAATTTATTTTCTTGAACTCTACTTTTAAAAACTACCACCATTAAAAAAAAAAAAGGGGGGTTTCTTCTTTATTTTGGTCTCATTAATACTGTGTCCACGTTCACAGCCCTAGAAACTTTATAATTTATATATTATTTGATTAAATTGTAAATCTTAAGAGAATATTAATCTTTTTTTTAAATAATAAAAGCTGACAAAAAAATTTCTTTTTGAAACCATAATCAAATTTGGATTTAAATTGTTTTTTTTTTTTTATTAAACAATATCTTGAAAAACTGGTATTCTTAAATGCATCCTGTTGAGACTCTAGTAAAAAAAATTAAAATTTTATACTTAGAGGGTGTTTGTATTTATAAAGAGTAAAATATAGGACTCTTATAAGTTGGGGCCAAACTGAATCGTGTATTTAGAGAGATTTTATATAAAATTTACACCCTTCAACTGTAAAACCTGCAAAATAATTTTTATAAAACATTTTATTTTATCTAAAGATTTTAAATTTTAAAAATTTTAAAAGATAACAGATCTTGTCGAGCAACGATCAATCAACTTGTGTTTAAATATCTGACAAGCTTTAAGCTTGCTTTCAAAATATTAATAGCCAAATGGAGTAATAAAAAAAAAAAACTATTATTACCGTAAATTGCCGGATACAAGACCCGGATCTGTTACATTTCACCAATTTTAAAACCTATAGTTAGACCCGCGGGTCTCTTGTATGGGTGTGGGTCTGATAATTGGAAGGTTTCTTCTATTTTAATAGTATTTTCATAGGGTTTTCCTATTAGTATACCCCCGGGTCTTTTATATTTTACCAAAACTTTATCCTATATTGTAGACCCAGGTATAGTATATAGTGGGTCTACTATCTAGGGGGATCTTGTATCCGGCCATTTACGGTAGTTAGACTTATATTAAAATTACACTTGTAAAATGAGTGTTATGATTTATTATCACTATAGAAGAAATCAAATTTAACTAATACAAAACTACAATAATTAATAATAACATATAATTATAAAAAATGATTTTTTCTTGTTTATACTCTATTCTAATTTGATTTTTTTCTACCTTAATTTGCTTATTTTCAATTTTGATTCAATTATTTTTAATTTTATATATAAACTTCTCCTGACGTTCAAGTATCTCAATTATCTTATCTATCTTTTCTTCTATCCTATAAATTTTTTTTCTGACAAAATTATTTTTTAATACTTTAGACAAGTATTCAGGAATGTCCTAACACAGATTATGCATATTGGTTAATAATAAATAGTATTCTGATGATTTGGCTCTTTCCATAGCACTGCTCAAATAACCATCCTTTGCTAATATAATATAAATTCTGATTGTTGTTTGCTTATCAAACCTTGATATAATACTTTCAAAATCTCAGATATAATCAACTTTGACTTTGTTAGTAAGATCTTTGTATTGAAACAATAATAAGTAATGATTATGATTGCTGAACATATCTATATCACTGTCACCTCTTGATAATCTATAAAAAAAAATCTGTAAGTAATTTGTTATTATTATCATCAAGAAGAATGCTCTAAAGCCAATACAGTTATATATCCATGCATTCTATTTACTACAGACTTAAGTGCAGCTTTTCAGATAACAGATAAAACAGAAAAGAACATTCACAAGTAATTATTACTTGGCTCTTGTAATATCCCCTGTAGCCACGGTGTAGTGCGCTTCCAGTTTTCTGCCTATCATATCATCCTAGTAGCAGCATAACTTTAGATGCATAACAACTAAACAATTACTTAGTGATATAATTATCTCACCTCACCCTTTGGCAATCAATCTTTATTTTATTTTTAACCAAACTAAAAACTTTAATTTCAAATCTGTCTTCTTTAGAAAAAGAAGCAATAGAGTTATTAGAATACTTCATTGCTAGTAAGAAAATTTTAAAATGTTTAATTTTTTTTTTTTTAAATTTTGCACTGATATATCTTATATTCATTCTTGAAATAAGCCTTATATCTCATAAAAAATGATAAGAAATTATTTGAAAAAAAAATAAATATGCATTTTCATTTACAATTTAGTAATTAAAAATCTCAGAGTAAGAAAACTCAATGTAGATCTATAACATAGGGTGGAAAGTTTATTTAATTTTTCAAAGATCATGAGTTGTGCACACACATTAATTGAGGCTTTTATATTATACGTATTGATTTTAATATTTTTAATATTAATTTATCTAGTTTTAAATGATTTATAGTAAAAATAATTTTCTATCAAACTTTAAATATAAATAATTTGACAATTTAATAATTTTGTAAAATTACAATTATTATTCATTTTTAGAATATTTTCTAATTGCTGTAATATTCTTAGCATCTTTTGCTATATAAATTAAAAAATAGTAAGAGTTTTTCATAAACTCCCATGAGAGAAAATTTTATTTCCATAATTAGAAGGCATCTGGTATAAGCTATTTTTACATATCACAAACACCTATCTATCAAAATTACACAAAATTTTATTAATAAAAAAAACAATTAATTTATAGCCAAAATTAAGAACCTAATTACTTTAATACAACTACATGATTTGCCTCAATGAATTCAAAAAAAAAAATTTTTGATTAAATAGTTTGATTAAATAGGCTAATCAGATTCATTATTAAGTCTATTGAGATAGAGACTCAAAAATGCTCTTAATCAATGCCCTTACTGATAAAAAATGTATTTTGCTACATTTTCACTCTGGTTATTTTAATTACTTGTAAGATTAATTTATTGACTAACTTGTGCCATAATTGATATAAATAAATAATTTTTTATTGATTTAGCACTAGAAAAAAAAAGATACTTGAGAACAAGATAATAAATTTTAATATACTTTCTATTAGTTCTAATCTTATTTTAACAATATCTTTAATAATTACTCTTTTCTTTATATATTATTTCACAAAAATACTATTAAATCTTTTCAAAATATTAATAAATAAGTTTTTAAGGTAAATAGATGTTTTACTTAACTATAAAATTTTGAAAATATCATAACATTGTAATAATATTTTTGTTATACTCAAAAGTATGTAAGACACTGTATTTAATTAGCTAGAGCTTGGGGAAAGCCTTTCAAGTCTTACTCTACTGAATTTTAGTAACGTCTATCTCCTGCTTTAACAACCAGAATTGAATCTTAATGTTATAGCAGACTTTTAATAGAATTTATTTAATGCTTCTGTATAATCACACAATCAACTAATTTTATTGTAGAATATTATTTTCCCAATATTACTTGTTATTTTCCTAGTAACTTGTATTTTTCCTTGTGCTATATACTGTAAATACACTTAAAACAATTGTCTTTTTAAATAAAGTATCTATATGATGAATTAGAAGTTTGGTTTTCTCTTTGTATTACTTATTTTATAAAGTTCTAATAACTTTTATTAGATGCATATAAAGTAGTAAAATCAAATATAATTTTATAACCATTATAATAAAATTTTTTGCCAATCTTTTTATGACAAATTTTTTGCTCTATGTTAGAAATTTCTGGCAATATATTATCCAGCTGATTAAAATAAACAATACTGGTAATAATATTGGAAATGTTTTTTGATTATGGCATGGTGGTCTTTCTTGCTACTTTTAATTTGTAAATTCAAATTGAATTTAGTATATGCTTTTTTTTTTTATAGAAAATGCATAGCATTGTATCAATTAATAATCAATTATTAAATTTTTTTCACTTAAAATTTAACAAGCATCGATTTAAATTCACTGTACAGTGCTAATAAAAATAGTAACTAATATATATATGTTTGTTTTTGTGTTTCATAAAAATAAATATAAATATGTCTAAGTTGATGACTGAAGCATTTCAATTTAACTATAAACAGAAATATGATATGGCCTGAAAAAAACTTTACGAATATAAAAAAATTCTTATTATGTCAAAAATAAAGCCAGGTTTATGATGGTATATTAACTGAAATTGGAGATCCTCCGCAATTATTCAACATTTTTTTTTTGATACTAGGTCAAGTATTCTTTTTATTTTTAACTATATAGTGAAAAAAAATATGATAAAACAAAAGATAAAAAAAATGAATGCCTCCTAGATATATAAAATATGATAATTCTTATAATCTTTATTGTACCAAATATGTATTCCTTATATAGATAATTATATACATAGAACTATTAATTCTTCAGATTTAATTTTTGCAGAACTTAAAGTTATAGGTCAGTAGTAGATAAGATTAAGAGAAAATCAAATAAATTGTTTAAAAAGTAATTTATAAAATAGTTTAATTTTATCAAATTAAATATAGAATTCTGGCAGGTTTCGAAGAATGAAAAATTAGCTGTACTTAAGTAATCATAAATATAGCACAACACTGCTTCATATAACAAAATTAGTAAATCATTATTTCATTAAATTTCTTACTATTATAGACTTCTATAACCTGGGTAGTGCTTTTGTGAATATTAGATATATTCGTTTCATTTTCTATATTTGATGCTTCTTCATTGCTTGTTATTTAGATATTATATTATAATTTAGCAAGTAAAAATATTAAAATTACGTAGAAGAACCAATTAATGATCAACATACAGAGCAGACTTTGGCTTTTTGCATAGCCGTGAAAGCTAGGCATATAGTAAGCGACTCTATAGAAGGAATCCAAAAAATCTCAACTTTCAATCCATCAAATCCTGCTGAGACCCCCTCTTTAAATACTTTCTTTACAATATCCAAAAAAGCTACTATTCCATCTATATTTATCAACACCTCCTTACCTAAACCAAAATCTCTTAAAAATCCTACCTCTGAAGATTCAGATAATGACAATATATCTCCAACTACAAACACTATATTAGGCAAATCTAACAATCCCTCTCTTTCTAGCCTACTTGATTTTTATAATCCTACTACATGCTATAACAAATTTCTAGCCTATTACAAACTTCAACTCTTACTCTTACCCCAAACAATTGCTTCTTTTATATATTTTATTAAATCTAACTATCCAGCATTCTTTACTAAACAGTATATAAAAATCTCTATTCAAACAAAAACTAAACAAAACCTAGAAGAAGCTCATATATACTTACTATATGAAATCTCTCTTCTATCTAATCATTTTTTGCTTTTATTTAAAAATCTTTCCAACTTTCAAAATACTTCTCTCAAATCTAATTACTCAACTTTTACAAATACACCATCTTTACAATCTTGTAAACTCTCTCTAAATCAGTTCCTAAATTACCCTACACCAAACTCTCCCTTAATCTCAGAATATGCCTCGATTCTTATAAAAATTTCCTCCTTAAATATCAATAGTCTTACTCAACCTAACAAAAAACTCTCAATCTCAGAAATTCTTCACAATAACTCCTTCGAAATCTTAGGCCTATCTAAAACATACTAATCAATCAAAGAAGAAAAATTTTTTAACAATCAGATACCAAACTATACTAGCTTCTGGAGCTCTTATTCATCGCCACGCCAGGCAGGTGTTGGCATCTTCATCTATTGTAATATTGCAAAATACATAGCCCGCTCACATAACTATAAAGACTATATTATTGGCCTAGACTTCCATTTTAAAAATCTAGCAATACGCCTCTTACAAATATATATTCTAACTCAAGAAAAAAAGCAACTATGCAAAGATATTCAAGAACATATTATTAGTCTCTCTCAAAACCCTAAATACAAGCTAATAATTATGGGCGATTTTAACAGTGTTCTAAACCCAAAACTTGACTGATCTCTTTCTAAAAAATCCTCTATACCAGAATCACAACTTATCAAATACCTTCAAAGCCAATAATACAAAGATATATATTACTTCTTTTTTTCTAATACTCAAAACTTTACTTTTAAATGAGCTAATATTCAAAGTAGGATTGATCAAATCTGAACCAATCTATCTATTGCTAATATTGAATATACAGATATTCTTTTAAACATAATACAATAATCTGACTATCATATAATAACTTTTGAAATAGCAATTATCCTTAACAAAGCCAAACCACTCAAACAACAAAAAAGAAAATGCTTTCTTTAAAAGAACTGCTCAAAAAAAATTCTCCATAACTATGCTCTCCAAACCTTATACAATTTTTAATACATTTTCTCCAAAATTCATTCAATCTCTAACCAAAACCAACTTAATCTTATTTGAAACCAAATACACAAAGCCCTAACTAAGGCAGCCAACAAACATATTTCTTTCAAAAAAATTAAAACAATTAAAGAAATTCAAAACACTTTACCTTCAAAAAAACTATCACTTTTTTACAGATATAAACAAATTCAATTTCTTAAAAATCATTTCCACTCCTCTAATTTCTCCAACTTACTTGACCAATATCTAACCCAATACTCTGAAAACTTACTCCAAACCAAACATCCAATCTATATCCAAATCAAAAATGAATTTGAACTTGTTAAATCTTCCCTTAACTATCAATATCAGCAAAACTTATATAATGAAATTAAACAAAAAATAGAAAACCATAACCAAATCTTTAAAGAAACACCTAAGCTCTTTTACAAAAATATACTTGAGAAATACAACAACATCAATATTGACTGCTTCTTATCTAATAATACACTACTTACTAAACACAATGAAATTCTAAACCAAATACACACTCACTTCACAGACTACTTTTCAGAAAAACCTCTACATCCAATTTTCTCAGACTTTACTCAACTCTATTAACCACACCCAGAACTCGAATCTAACTATAATAACTTATTTAAAGCAATAACAGATCAGGAATGGTCTGAAGTAGTTTCTAATCTTCCAAACCAAAAAGCAGCAGGCTTCTCAGAAATCTGCTATGAATACATTAAATATTTAAGCTCTTTTGCACAAAACATTCTTAAATCCTTTATTGACAAATGTTTTCAATTACAAAAAATCTCAACAAAGTGAAAATCTTCAAATATTTTTCTTATTCCAAAAGAAATTTAACTGAGATTTTACACTTAATCAAGTCCGACCTATATTTATTATTGAATCTGTTAAAAAAATATTCACCAAAATTTTTACCAATCACTTAGACAAAATAATTTTCCAAATAACCTTCTTTCTAATCTAAACTTTGCAGTATCTAAAAACTTCTCAACACATACTCCAATTCAAATCTTATACAATACAATTGAACACTATATCTTCTACAATAAAGAAGCATGGATATTGTTTTAGGACATATCTAAAGCCTTTGATAGAATTAATATCAAACGTCTGCAAGATGCTTGCTACAGAATTGGCATGCCTGCTTCTGGAGTTAATTTAATAACTAAACTCATACCTCTTAACTAGCTAAAGTAATTATAGCCTATGATCTTATATCACTAATTCAAATTAAGTCTGGTATAGAACAAGAAGAAACCTATTCTTCTCTGCTATTGAAAATCTATTATGATCTCATTCTTACTTATATATCTCAAAAATACAATAATCACTTCCTTAAAATTTCTTCTCTCTCTTCACTTGAAACAATTTCAAATACATCTTTAAATACTATTACAATTTCACCACTAGCATATATGGATGACACAGTGTAGTACTTTGAACATCCTGAAATCCTAAAAATATTCTTAATGATGCTTCTGCTCTGTATGAACTTAATAATATTGAAGTTAACCTGACCAAATCTGATTTACTCTATATCTCTCCAAAAAATTTCAAAACACCAAATCATATATTCTCATATAACAATCAAACAATTACTCCTAGAAAACCTGAAAATATAATTAGATATTTAGACATCTTCTATGATGGCAGAGGATTAACTAAACCAACTCTAGATATATTATATAACAAAATAGAAAACTTTCTACTTTTAATTAGATATAAAAAACTATTACCCTCCCAAATATCTTCTTTCTTTAATCTTATACTTCAACTCTCTCTAGAATACCTTCTGCAAATTATATCTATTCAAAAAAACATACAAACTAAACTCTCTCGACTATTATCTATACAAACAAAAAAGATGCTTTCTCTAGCCAAAAACACTAATAATATTGCATTTACCAATCTACTTACCTTTAATCTATCTACATTTACTAATATAATTCAAAAAGTTAGTATATTCAATATTGAATATATCTTTAATACCTTTCCACTCCTCCATAATATTAGAATTCTTCAAATTAAATCCTGGCTATCAAAAACCTGGTTTCCAAAACTTACTAAAGAAATACTTCTTACACATCATCAGAAAACACAAAATTACACTCTTCTTTTTCATCTTTCATAACTAGCAAGAAACAATATAACAATCTCCTTGCCCCCTCAAATCTCAAATTTTTTCTCTTTTATCTCTGATCACTCTCCTTTAATCTATAATATACTTCCCCTAACTTCTAATAATCTTACAATCAATGGTCTTAAAAATAACAAAATTTTATTTATAGAACAAATTACAACAGCAAACAACAACCTTTTTCTTCTTTGAAACAATATCTATCTTTGTACAAACAAAGCAACTAGAGGCCAACAATCTTTATGATTTACTTGACTCTTACAAATAATACAAACCAACTCTTTTCATATCATATAGCCACATATTTAATTATTCTCAATAAATAGCTTTATTAATACAACTAATCTAATACCTTCTTTAACTATATTCTCCTTTTACTTATTGCCTAATAACCAAGATTTTTTCTTCTTATACTATGACAAACATCAACAAATTCTAATATATGAAATTAATCAATTTGAAAAACTACCTGAAGAACAAACATGATTGGTAGAATCTGTTAATTCGTTACCAGACTCCAAACTTATAAACCTTCTATATAAGCAAATTAAATTTAATAAATCCTTATTACAAATCAATTTTAAAGAAATTCTTGCTATTATTGATATTTTAAACAACCTCAACTTATCCTCAGCTTCTTCTCTCTGCCAACCACAAATTAATATCTCTTCCTGAGAAATACAATTAATATATCATATTATCAAATCACTCTCTTATCAACATCAACTTATTCAAATATACAACTATATATTAAATTTAAATCTAACCTATTTTCAATTTGCTACAGATGCTTCTATTCAAAATCTTCAATCTCCAAATATTAAATCTAACATTGGCTGGATTTGCGAAAATGATCCATCTATCAACTTCAATACTGCAATCAGTCCCTCACCTAACTCTTCTCATTCAGAGATGATAGTAATCATCCATCTCTTACTTGTTATTCCAATTAACTCTACTGTTACTATATACACTAATAGCTTGATAGCAATCAAAAACCTACTTAATCCTCCTTCCTTCAAACTTACTCAACTCAAAAACTGTGATATAATTTCTATTATTAACTCAATTAAATCCACTAAAAATATCTCTATTAACTTTATTAAAGTTAATTCATAATCCGCATAAGAACCAGTAAAATTAATTAGTAAATTATGGAGATATTTACTATTAGATTTTACCTTTTTTGGAATCTGAAATTTCCCAAAGAAAACCTTTTTCTTTACTAAGTAAACATCTTTTCAAGCTCTAAGTAAAGTTGTAGAGAAGTGTCTTGCGATCAAAATAATGATTAAAACATTAAAATCGGCCTAGTGGATCGCGAGATATAAGTACTTTAGTCTTTGTGATTATATATTTTTCTTTTTTGTAAATAAAGAAGAAAACATATAGTCACGAAGACTAAAGTACTTATATCTCACGATCCACTAGGCTGATTTTAATATTTTAACTGCTATTTTGATCGCAAGACACTTCTCTACAACTTTACTTAGAGCTTAAAAAGATGTTTACTTATAAAGAAAAAAGTTTTTCTTTAAGAAACTCCAGATTCCAAAAAAGCCAAAATTTATATAGTAAACATATTATCACTTTTTACTATGTTTTGTCACTGGTTCTTACATTGTTTCTGTAGAACTTTATATAACCTTTTATAATAAATAAAATAACTGTCACTTTTCATTTTCTAACTGCTGCTGAATTTGTTATTTTTTCTCTTATAGTTTTCATTTGCCTTAAAGTTAAATAATATTTTTACATTTAGATTTTCTTTAACTTGCTTGTTAAAGTAATGTGAATACAGTATTTACTTTCTGAAAGTGTGTAATGTTTTGATATTAATAAAATTGACCATAGAATATATAATATTTAAATATTATTTAAAAATTAATACAAAAATAAAGCAAATAGTTAAATTATCCTTGTTTAAGTTTTTAAAAAACTTATTAAAAAAAATATATTTGTTTGGTTTTTTATATTTTTAGATATAAAATAATATCATATACATAATTTCAGTTATGCAATGTATTAATGTTTTTGTGTTATTACTCTAATTCTGCCAAAATTTATTAAAAATTTATAACCAAATTCTGTCCAAATTATATCCCAATTTTGCCAAAATTTTATACTCTAATTTTGCCCAAAAAATTATATTTGAACTCTTCCTAAATTTATATTCTAATTTTGCCTCATATTCAAATTTATATTCAAATTCTGCCAATTTATTATCAAATTCTTTTTTTTTTAGGCGAGATCGCATCTCATTTGTACTTTATTATTGTTAATAATTTGGATACAACTGTTTATTTACAGGATACACTATTACTAATCTAACGTGTACTCAGAGACTAGGGCGTATAATCACTATCTATATCTGAAAACTACCTTATTCGATAGTCTAAAGTATCTCTAGTTTCACAATTTACCCCCGACCTAAATCCAGCATGGATGGTATATGACCATCAGCCTTTTTCAAATTAAGATTTGTGTACTCACTCACAATTAACCTTTTCCGCAGTTGCAAAGGCTTCCACTTGCAGTTGAAGTCATCTGACCTCTTAACTGCTTTTGCCCTTGTTTGGTTTGCTATTCTTGGACCCGGATACCCATCGATAATATGTCTTAGTAATATTATGAGAAGTAAAACAGCATGAAATAGTACCCATTGACATAATATTGTTATATGAAAAATATACTTGCCTTTTTTTCTAGAATTAACATTTTTGCTTTCTTAACTTTTGCATAATCATTATAGTGTTGGACAATTGAATGCAAACTCCTCACAAGCGCATCATTTGCTTTTTGATATTGAAGATTTTCTAGTTCATTTTTGAATGTTTTTATCCAAACTTTATGAAAACTTAAGATACTTCAATCATCAGCTTTATTAGTATCAAAATACTCATTCCACTTTCAATTGGTCTTAGTCATTTATAACTGTTATGATATTAAAAGTAATAAAAGTGAGTTTTGTTTTGATTTTCAAATTGGTCATATGAAGTCTTATTTGCTAATTTCTGTAGATTATTTGATGACGTGCAAACTCTGATTGGCTAAAGTAATATTTTGCCCTTTATATTCGAATTCTGCCCAAATTAAATCTTAATTCTGCCAAAATCTATACTCTAATTTTGCTCAAATCTATATTTTTCTAAATTTACCCAAATTTATATTTGAATTTTGCCAAACTTAATTCAGACAGAATTAGAGAATAAATTTGAGCAGAATTAAAATATAAATTTGGGCAGAATAAGAATATAAATTTGGGCAAAATTAAGGTAAAATTAGAGTTTATTTGAGCAATAAATTGTCAGAATTTGAATATAAATTTGAATATGAGGCAGAATTAGAATATAAATTTAGGAAGAGTTCAAATATAATTTTTCAGGCAAAATTAGAGCATAAAATTTTGGCAGAATTGGGATATAATTTGGACAGAATTCGGTTATAAATTTTTGATAAATTTTTGCAGAATTAGAGTAACAACACAAAAACATTAACGTTAATACATTGCATAACTAAAATTATCGGTATATGATATTATTTTATATCTAAAAATACGTAGAGTCAATAAAAACCAAGCAAATATATTTTTTTAAGTTTTTTAAAAACTTAAACAAGGATAATTTAACCACTTGCTTTATTTTTGTGTCAATTTTTAAATAATATTTAAATATTATATATTCTGTAGTCAATTTTATTAATATCAAACTTTCGAAAGTAGATACTGTATCTGCATTACTTTAACAAGCAAGTTAAAGGAAATCTAAATTTAAAAATATTATTCAACTTTAAGGCAAATGAAAACTGTAAGAGAAAAAATGACAAATTCAGCAGCAGTTAGAAAATGAAAAGCGACAGTTATTTATTTATTTTAAAAGGTTATGCAAAGTTCCACATAAACAACATGCAAATAAAATATCAAAACATTCAAAGAATAAATTTTGCCCTTGTATTTTCTCTTTGTACTGTAATACTTGCATTTTTTATATATATACTATAATAGGAAAAAGTGGGAACTACTTACGAATGATTTATTGGATAAATTAAGATATTAATCTTGTATATTTCGAATAATATATCACAAATATTCGAATTAATTTTAATTATATAGATGTAAGCAGTTGTCAACTCGTTTGATTTAATAATAAATTTATCTACGCTGATGTCTTTCTCGTTCTTTAATAGGTAGTTGTTGTTCATAATCTGATTGGCTATGACTATTGGCCAATCAAATTAGTTGGTTGATGACGTCTAATCTCAAATAAATTTCTAGGTATAATTTTATGACGTTTGATAATTTCATCATTTGTGGTATTATTCCATCCGTATACAAGATAATTATTGTTAATATTCTTTTTATTTTTACTTATGATTCTGAATGTTCTATTAAAATCTAATTCATTAAGGTTTCTAATGTCACAATTATGAATGGTAAAATTCAGACTTCTATGTCTCACATAGTTTTCATAGTTTAGAAACATTTCCTTGGTAATTGTACAATTTAAAAAGAATATATTTTTTATAGGTATTTGTAATCTTTCTAATACCCTTAGATCGATATCTGTATCAACCTTGAAAAAGACGACATGTTCAAGTCGCAAAAAAAGATCTAATGTTATTGCAATTTGTTCATGTAAGTGTACAGTATCATAACCATCATATTTGTTGTTTATTCTTTCATATATTAATAAATCTTTAATTGATGTTTTAGTGTGGGGAGTGTTAAGGTAAAGATAACGACTTTCTTCAGCAAGATTAAGTTGTAATACTTTTGCAGCAACTTCACAGTTAAATTGCATGATTTATTTTGATTTTAGATATGATAAATTAATCAGGTTTATATATAAAACAAGTATGTATATCTATGTTTGATATATTTTATTATTGTTTGTTTCTTGTAGCTAGTTGTTTTTCAATATTGATTCATTGATAGTATAGACTTTAGGTTCGATTAATTAAATTGAAGTTGAGCAGTTATTATGTTGCGCAATATAATCTTTAGGTTCGATTGATTAAATTGAAAATGATGTATTATTGAAATTAACATTCAATTTATTATAATTTAATATTACAATTACCAGAGAATTAGAGTTGCGAACTATAAACTATTAGTTATAATAAATTTTAAAACTATTGCTTTCGAGCCTCTAAATATTCACGATATGCTTGAGCTGAGTTAGGCATCAAAAAATTTTTAAAAAAATTATAATTTTAATAGAAAAACGGATAACGGGTCACATCGATAATTCAAGTCATTTTTATTGCATGAAAAAACAAATTAGACATTTTTTATTTTTTACAGAATGAATTGACAATATAATTAATTCTTTATTAAAAAATAACAATTATGTAAATAATCCTGATCACAATATCAAGATCACGGAATAGGATTCTGCTCGCTCTGAAAATATCTTTTTGTATTGTATTTAGTTTTAAAAAATGATTAAAGTCACGTTTATCTTATGGAGACAATACAAAAAAATATTTTTATGCACCGCAGAATTCTGGACACCCTAAGTCCGGGTCTTGGATTCGGTCTTAAAAATAATTTTAAATGAATTTTCGTGTCTCAATTCAATAATCAAACCTACCATGATAATTGAATCAAATTCTTTCAAAAATTTATACTTTTCAGTTCCTCGCATTATCATTTCATCTTTATCTTTCCACTTAAAAATATATTTATCATTATTTTCATTTATTTATTTTTTATATATAAAAATGATTAATTAATACATTGCATAACTGAATGAAAATATGTATATTTGATATTAATCGAAAAGTCTTCTCAATATTTCAAGTTTTATATAAAAATTCACTGAATATACTATAACGAGACTGACTTGTGTAAAATTTTTATCTTAAAGTTCATTTTGTGAAATTTTTTTACTATTTAATTAGTTTTTAATTGAAAAAAAATTGAAAATTGCTATTTACACTTGTTCATGTCTTTTTTTATTATTACAATATTCTAAAAGTTTTCTTTCACTCTCAATTCACGAATAACAAAATTTATCATCTTTGAACTTTTTTTTTCCACAAAAGCACAAATCAAAATCGCTTTTACAATTTAATTTACTTTTTCTGTATAAATAAGATGACATTCCCTCCCATCTTCTATCAGGTAATTTGATTAAAAAATAATCAAAAACTTCTAAAATTTTTTTATTATATCGTTTCGGATACACTCCTCTAGTATAATACGAATATATATGATAGAAAATATAAGGTTAATTTCATAATCACTTTCATTTATATAATCTTTACACTCTATGAAATGAATAAATTCACTGTGAATAAAATCAAAAATTAATTAAATAGTATAACTTACATACCATTCTTCAAATTATTAAAATTCATCAAACTATAAAGATAAGTTTCTGGATATTTCTTTATATAATCTTTATGAATATAAAATTTTGAATCTTTAGCATTAATGGTTATAAAATAAGGCTGCATTTTTAATTTTATGTTTGAATTTTAAATATTGCAAAAATATGTAGCAAGTAAAGTTACTTGCTTCGTAAATTTTATCTTATATAGTTTCATAATTGTAAAAATTTCGTCAACTACTATATGCAATTTTCATTTGATATATCAAGGTAAATATAATTATATTATTAAAATAAACTATTAGTTTTAAAATAAACTATTAGTTTATTATTATAATTAATAGTTCGCACCTCTAATTCTTTGGTAATTGTAATAAATTGAATGTTAATTTCAATAATACATCACGCTCATAACGCTCATTTTCAATTTAATCAATCGAACCTAATGATTATATTGCGCAACATAATAACTGCTCAACTTCAATTTAATTAATCGAACCTGAAGTCTATACTATCAATATTAAAAAACAACTAGCTCCAAGAAATAAACAATAATAAAATATATCAAACATTGATTATATAAACCTGATTAATTTATCATATCTAAATCAAAATAAATCATGCAATTTAACTGTGAAGTTGCTGCAAAAGTATTACAACTTAATCTTGCTGAAGAAAGTCATTATCTTTACCTTAACACTCCCCACACTAAAAAATTAATTAAAGATTAATATATGAAAGAATACACAATAAAGAAGATAGTTATGATACTGTACACTTACATAAACAAATTGCAATAACATTAGATCTTTTTTTGTGACTTAAACATGTCGTCTTTTTCAATGTTGATACAGATATCGATCTAAGGGTATTCGAAAGATTATCTATAAAAAATATATTCTTTTTAAATTGTACAATTACCAAGGAAAGGTTTCTAAACTACGAAAACTATGTGCAATGTAAAAGTCTGAATTTTACCATTCATAAATGTGTCATTAGAAACCATAATGAATTAGATTTTAATAGAACATTCAGAATTATACGTAATAACCAGAATATTAACAATAATATATTATCATCTCATGTATACGGATGGAATAATATCACAGATACTAAAATTATTAATCAACATAAAATTATATCTAATGAGATTAGAGGATGATAACTGAATATATTGTATTGAATAGTTTCAGAAGCTCGGAAACAAAATTAGTCATCAACTAACTAATTTGATTGGCCAATGGCTATTTAATTAGCATAATAATAATTACCATTAAGAATATGATAACGATAACGATAATGAATAAAAGATGGATATATGCAAGAACCTCCCAATTAATGAATTCTGATTTAGACCCAAATTAAATTTAATTTGGGCCAAAAACAACTGACAGGTCACCCATATGCGACCAGAATTATACTTCATTATAAGCCATAATACAAATGATTTGAATTCTTTTGTTTATTATAGAAATTAAGTTAATATAAGGGAAGTGTCATTAATCACCTGATTTTTTTTTATCAGAGGGGTACCCCCCCCCCTCTTTTTTAATATATAC
>CAJVPU010000288.1:0-19357 GCA_910591775.1 Dentiscutata heterogama | reverse complement strand
TATCACACCAAAATTCGAGTTTATCACTTCAATCATTAATGATTGAAGTGATAAACTCGAACTTTGGTGTGATAAACTCGAATTTTTATGTGATAAACTTGAATTTTTAAAACCGGTTCCAACCTCTATACCCTTCTTAGAGTATTTACTACTGCTTTAGTATATAACTTTTGGATAATTGGAAGCTTGAAGAGGAAGACCTCACAGATTTCTTTAAATATCTGTTCTGAAGAATCTAATAGAGAGAGGAGCCTGTCTTTAATTGTCTTGTTGATTTGTGTTTTGATCTTTTTGTATATATCACTTGAGTTTTTAATTTGTAAAAAGCCCCTAGCATACATAATGGCTCTGACTATAAGTCTGGAGGGTATTCAGTTTAAGTTAATATTAGTAAAATTGTAAAATGAGTATCTTTTTAAGCATTGTGTAAATCATGTTGTGAGTTGTAATATTGGTTAGTGTAATTTCATTTTCTTTTTTGTATATAGCTAGGGCATTGTTGAAAAAATTAATATATTTTTTTTGGTATGCAGATGTGGTTTTGAAGTTGCAGGTAAATATGATAAAGAATCTGATATCAAAGTAGTTAAATTTAAGTGCAATTGCATCTAGAAGTTTAAATATAATGTGAGATGTGGTTAGTTTATAGCTAATGAAGCTATGTATTCTTGCAGAAGTTTCAAGAGCTGTAGCAATCCTGTCATATGTCCACAAGCCAGTGTTGAATGGTATAATAGTAGGGGCTATAATCTTGTTGTAAATAATTATAGCCTATTCTATATCGTCTGGGGTATTGGTAGCAAGAAGTTTAAGACTGGTTTGAATGATTTGGCTATATGTAGATTTGAAAAAGGTGGGCTGGGTATTGAAAAAAAATCTGAAAATACTGCCATGTACAGATTTAGAGGTCTTGTTTGTGGCTATAATAAGTAGAGATATATTGTTTTTAGTTTTTTTGCGATTAGTATTAGTACTAGTTGTAATAGCTAGATTTGTAGTATTGAAGCTAATTGCTATATTTGCTACTAAAGTAATTTGGTTGGTGGGAGTGCTAGGTCTGGCTGAAATAGATTTTTCTATGTGGCTAGTAGTGAGATTGCTAGTAGTAGCTATACTAGTTGTGACCAGAGTAGGTGCGATTGTGTTTGCTTCTATAAGAATGTTGGTGTCTTTATTTGTATTCTTTGTAGTAGGCTCAGTTGTGTTTGTGAAAGTGTATACCAGTATATAAGAAATAGCAGAGTATGTGATATTTACCATGTTACTTTTGTTTGATTTATTGTCAGATTCTATTTGTTTGATAGTATTGTACAGAATTCTAACAGGTCGGCAATGCTTTTTGCCTTTGTGTAAAGTTTCATGTTACTTTTGTAAGTATTTGTAATAGTTGTAAGATTACAGTTGTGAGTAAATTTGAGGTATTTGGCACTGATATTTACAATGTTGTTTTTTCGTGTAGTGAGGTCAAAAAGAATTGATTGGGTAGGGTTGTCATGTTTACATATCTATTGTGGTAGGTAGTTAACTAAATTTGGAATCTTGCTAAATTTGGTAATATCAATATAAAAAAGGAAGTTACTAGCATACTCTGGGATAGATAAGCTAACAATAAAAGAGAGTTTGAACCAGTTTTTAATAGTGATTTTGATGAAATTTTTTGTGTGTTTTATTTCTGAGACTGGTGGCTAGGTAATAGCAGATAGAGATGTTAAAAGTCTGGACCAGTCTGGACCTGGTTCGGTCCTTAAAAAATCTGGTCCTGAACTAGTTAGGAACTAGTCCATATCTTGGTACTAAACCAGTTCAACACTAGCCTAACCCTAATGGTTTATTATGTATATATATAATTTGGTAATACTAGATACTAAACGTTTATTTATTGTTGTAGATGATGGTGAAATCAGATGATCGTGAAATCCACGTGACCCGGGACCCAGGCCTCATCATTACATGATGTATACGATATTTCTAAAAATCCTGAATTTATAAGCATCATATATATAATTTATATATTGTGAAACCTATAGCTTTATATGCAACTATTTTATTAGAATTAAAACTTTCTACTATACATAGATTTTTCATACACCAAACATCAGCCCGGCAACAAAAAAAAAGTCTCTTAAAAAAAATCGCCCTTTTTCATTAAAAAACCTTTAATTTAAAGAAAATCGTCCTTTAAAAGGAAAAAAACACCTTAAATCACTTTTTAAATAAAAAAAAAATAGAAAAAAAATCGTATCTTAAAAATCCTTTTTAAATAAAAAAAAAAAAAAGAAAAAAAAAAACAATCACTC
Source organism: Dentiscutata heterogama (assembly GCA_910591775.1). Classification (NCBI taxonomy): domain Eukaryota; kingdom Fungi; phylum Glomeromycota; class Glomeromycetes; order Diversisporales; family Gigasporaceae; genus Dentiscutata; species Dentiscutata heterogama. Next base: position 17,060 of record CAJVPU010000288.1, on the reverse strand, counting down.
TTAAAATAAAAAAAATCGACTTTAAGAAAAAAATCGACTTTTTTAAAAAAAAAAGGAAGAAAATCACCTTTAAGAAAAAAAAAAAATAGCCTCAAAAAAAAAAATCGCTTATTTAAAAAAAAAAAAAAAAATCACCTTTTAAAAAAAAAAAAAAATCATTTTTTTTTTAAAAAAAAAAACCCCTACCCACAATGTTGCCACGATAGGTCATGACTTCTTTTGTATGGCCTTGATTTGCTTTACAGAAACCCAGACGTCTTCACCATCCATTTCAACAATCGCAGTTTGATTGTTAGATGTAAGTGATTTGAACATGCCTTGTTGAGAAAAAGTTGGTTGCAACTTTCTTTTTTGAGTTTGCTTATTCATATTATAATCTGGTGCAACGGCAATTGAAGTTCCAGCTTCAATTTTATTGTTAGCTGTTTTTTTTCTATGTACACTACCCTGTCGATATATTCTTGTATGATACTTTTCTAGGGAAGTATTTATAGACTGCCGAACATCCAATATTCATGAAATATGTTGTTCTACAGCAGCATTAGACATGACAATCTGAGAGGTGGTTTTGGAGGTAGCAGTTTGGGCAGTGGTGGATCCGGGGGTAGCAGCTTTGGTGGTGGTGGTTTCGGAGGCAGCAGAGTTGATGGTGGTGGTTCCAGGGGCAACAGCTTTGGCGGTGGTGGTTCTGGGAGCAACAGCTTTGGCGGTGGTTTTAGTGGTGATTTCGGTAGCAGTCTCTACAGTAGTTTCAGCTTCTGTAATGATCCTGTTATCCTCAAGGGCACCTGTTTATAAAGTCATATGTTAACATAACCCAACCTTAACATAACCCAACTCTAACCTCAACATAACCTAACCCTAATCTATCCTTAACATAACCCAACCATAATCTAACCTTAACATAACCCAACTCTAATCTTAATATAACCCAACACTAACCTTAATATAACCCAACCCAACCCAACCCTAATCTAACCTTAACATAACCCAACCCAACCCAACCCTAATCTAATCTTAACATAACCCAACCCAACCCTAACCTTAACCCAACCCAACTCTAAACCCAACTCTAAAACTAACTAATTGCGCCGGGAGTGTCATAGACACAGTGCATTTTCCACCCAAAAATCGCTTCGTGCGGTGTATAACCATGCACCGTGTGAACCATTGAGTTATATGATATGACAAATGCATTGATTACATTTATCCAATCCTTTTTTTGAAGTTGGTTACTTTGGTCCCAAAGTAACTTAGTAAAACCGTGGCCCACAGTTTGGTTAAGTCGCTCGACTTGACCTTGTGATTGAGAGTGGCGAGGCCTGCTGTGCCTAATCATAATGTTAAGGGCCCTACAGATTTGTGTGATTATTCCTGTGACAAACTTCTTACCATTGTCGCTTTGAAGGACCACAGGAGGCCCAAAAACCTTAAAAACATCTTTGAAAAGGTGTGTTACAACTGTGTTTGCTTCTTTGTTTTTTATCGGGACAGCAACCAGAAACTTAGAAAATATGCAGACACATATAAGCAACTACGAATAACCATCATTCATTTCAACAAAATCACAGAAATCAACTAGGTCGATTTGAACATGTTTCCATGGTCCCAACGATACTACAGAGATTACATCAGTTTTTTCTTTGATGGAGGCGTTTATATTACAGGTAACACACTCATTTATATATGCCTTCACTTCTTCTTGGGTGATTCCAACATGCTTTTCCAAGATCGCAGCAAAAGTTTTATAGTATTTCTGGTAGTTCGCTTAATTATGAAAACATTTCAGCATTAGAGCACGCATTCCTACATCGTATTTTGGAACTATACAGCGTTTTTCTGACTTGGCCATCCCATTCTTTACAACTGGCTTAGTGTAAAGAACATTATTCTCGTCAACTTCAAGATTTTTGCAGCAATGGGTAAAGTTGAATTTTGCAGTCAGGTTTTTTTGAATATCAGCAAGCACAGTTTCTGACTGGAGATACTCGACGATTGTTTGGTACTCCTCAGCTGTCCCTGGGATTTTTGGAATTGGTGGCATAACTAAAAAAAAAAAAACCTTGACAAAGTAAAAAGGTTTTTTTTTGGTTGGGCATCATTTCCTTGTAGGTTGTAGCAGTGCTTCTAGTTTTTTTGGCTTTTTTATTTCGTACAAATACAGTATATGGTGTATATACGTATGTAGTCTTGAAATTCTGGTGCAAGCAAATAGAAGAGCTATGGTGGCGGGCCACTCTATAGCGATAGATAGGTGTTTTTTTTTGATGATGATTATGTTACACAATATTCGGAATCTTTCGTGTATAACATGATGAGGCCTGGGGTCCCGGGTCACGTAGATTTCACAATCATCCGATTTCACCATCATCCGCGACATTTATTATATAAATTTGCATATATATAGAATACAGTACTGTATTTATAACTATCTAAATTTTATTTTCTATTTTTATTTTCTATCATTCCTGAATTATACCAAGTCTTAAGGCAGAGACTTGCGCATACCTTTTCATTATCTAATTGGTTCTTTACTGCACTTAATATATGCTTGGCCTCACATTTCTATAAAACAGCCCCCACATAGCACAGAGCTAGCCTTAGTAGCGAAATTGATTATATTTTGGTATACCAACCAATTCTCCAATATCTTACTGATTATAATACTAACGATCCTAATTCTAGTACTCTAAGTAACCACAAAATTCTAATTTCTCATTGGCTCTTCCTTTTTGCTACAACTAGACAATCTAGACACAAAACTCAGACTAAGAGAGAAATCTTTAATTACAAATATATAGACAAAGAAAAATAGAAAAACTTTATCAATCAAGTTAATACTAACCTACAACAACACCATATACCCTTCTTCACTTCTACCTTAGAAACTCTTGAAACTACCTGGCACAAGATCCAAACCAGCATTATTACCACTATACTTCACTATATACCTAATTAAAAATTTACAGTTTACAATTTCTATCACACTTTTTCTTCTAAAGCTATACAACTGCACCACAGTCTTAAAAAACTTGGCAATATTATAAGACAAGTCAAGCACTCAATTAAAACAAACTGCCAAACTTGTATTTAGCACAACACTACTATTACCCAACTTTAACCAGCTACATGATCTTCAAATATCTTCTATTCCTACTACACCCTAGCTTGCTACTAACTAGCTAGTAGCAGCCAACACTAAGTAAAAAAAGCTATACCACACATGTAAATTTGGAAAACATCAAACAAACACATTAGAAGCAATCTCTAAAAGATATACAAAGCTCCAATTAAGCCCCATATCCATACTTAACAGTATTCTTAATTGACAAAAAAACTCTGTTAGATTTAATAATATCAAGTTAGACTAGGCAGTCATCACAAACCCACATTCAATTAAGTCCCATATTCAACAACATTTTAATAACTAGATAGCCCTCTGACCAATTGACCAAGATCTATTCGAGGAATACTAGCAGGCAGAATACAACTCCAAATCACATATTTCACATACATAATATACAATAGCACTTGCTAACTTTACTCATAAAGAGGTACTTCTTACTTTCAGCTAGCTACCCAACAACAAGGCCTGTGGGCCCTCTGGAGTAAGCTATAAAATACTTAAACATGCAGGACCTAACTTCTTACAAGTATTATAGCACTACTCAACCAATATTTCTCCTCCCAATTAATCCCCAAACAATAAAATAAAGAAAAATTTATCTAATTTTTAAAAAACTAATCTTTGATAGCAACATATCCAATATCAGGCCTATTAGTCTTATTGAGCATATCAAGAAACTCTATACAAAACTTCTTACCAACTATTTAAACAACATTCTATCTGAACATCTAATTCTCTCTCCCTTTAACTATGTAGCACTTCCAGGCAGTGTTGTATATAAGACAATTTTGGACAATTTTGGATATTTTTTCAAATTAAAATTACTTAAAATTTTATTAAGATAATCTATTTTAATTTTTTTATAAATGAATTCAACATCTAAAAATATATATAATTATATATTTTTTTATATTATTTTATTAATTATTTAAATATGAAACATAGGCTTGAACAATTTTGGACAATCTTAGACATTAGATATTTTATATAGTGTAAACATGTCCCATATACAACACTGCTCTCAAACAATTCTACCCCAATCCCAATCCACATTCTTAACAACATTATAGAAAATGCTACATGTAGCTTTAATCAACTCTGAATCCTCTTAGCAAGGCCTATGACTCTATTAACTTTGATCTTTTTTAAAAATCATTTTACAAAATCAAGATACCCTAACTACTTATTAATATTCTCTTCAATCTCTTCTCTGATTGCACTAACCAAGTTATTACCAACTTTGAACTTACTAACTACTACTTAGTACAGAATGACATCAATCAAAAAGAAACTATAATACTATTATTCTAGAGAATATATTATGATCTGCTCATTACAAACATATCACTCAACCTGCCTGGCTACACAATGCAAACATTATAGCAATCTAGTCTTATCTCACCCTCCTTGAAATATCTGCTATGTTCAATATCTGTTTTTATTTACATAGACTAAATAGCCCAAACCAAAGAAGATCTTGAAAAGATAATATATACTGTCTCATCCTTCTATAAAATGGGTAATATCCAAATTAATACCTCTAAGTTAGTCTTTATATCAAACCAACTAGCTATCTCTTTTTTGCAAACTAGCTTTACTTCAATTTTTCTTAATTAGCCATTCAAATTTCTAGAATGCTAGTTTACACTAAATAACAAACAATTTAAACAAATTAAACTTATCCAAAAAGAGGCTCTCAATCTTGTATACACAGCCAATATCAAGAAGATAACAGACAAACAAATAACCTATATTATCAACACTGTAATAATTTCCACTATTGAATACAGAATCCACAACATTGTTATACCACAATCAACATGCCTAAAAATCCTAAAAAAGTATCTCACAATAGCTAAGCACAAGGTCAATCTCTTCTGGTCTACACTCAATAGCACAATACTTAACCACAATACAGTCAGACCTCCCTAAATGCTACCTCCCTAAATGCAACACCTCTTTAAATACACATCTTCTTTTGGGCTCAACTAATATTATATCTATAGATTTTTACCTCCCTAAATGCAATACCTCTCTAAATGCATGTGCTAGAGCTAGTCCCGATGACGTGCATTTAGAGAGGTTTGACTGTATATACAATATTCACAATATCTGAGAAATACAGCTCTAGACCATACTAACAACTTTCTTTTAAAAATTAATAACAACTCTACTCTCAGAACTACAACTCATATAAGATTTTAGCAACTACAAAATAATTTCTAGTCAACTACTAGCTTACTTCAAAACCCTCTACCCCATATTGATGGACTCAACAAGCATACTACTACTTGCAAACTTATCCAATTGCTCTGACAAGTAGGTATAAACATAGTAGCAAACCCCAATATAGCCTAGCTACAAACAATTCATAACAGCAACTTATCTCTTGAGTCTATACTATCCAAAGTTGCCAATTATAAAATATTCAAACAATAGCTCTAATACAAGCATATTTTTTATTTAGAATAGCTCAGCTCAGCAGACAATAAACACTTGCTAAAATGGCAACATATCTTTCCAAGATTATGATATCTCTCTAAAGGGAAAAAGCCTCTATGGTTTTCTCTTTTAGAAACTACAGTTCTTAATAATCCCAGCTTACAAACTATATTTCTACAATTTCACCCACCTTATTTGTATACCAATCTAGTACTATTTTTAAAAAATTAAAGCCATAGCTACTTACTTACTACCAATACTAGATTATTATAGGACAGATAAGGAAAAAGTTTAAACAAACTAACTCAATATCTATTATACTCTAGCAATATAATATAAACCTACAACACTATTTACCATACCTACTTCCACTAATTATATACACCTTATGCTCAGGCTATAACCTTAAATCTAATTGACTTTCTAATTATTGTACTATTGAGGGCTCAAATATTTTGTCTACACAGTTTCTCAAAAAGAAAATATACAATAAATAGCTTAAACTTAATGCTAATTATATTGACCTTCTATATTTCACAGCTATCAAACATCCTATCTCAATTTCACATCTACCCAACCTAAATATTATAAACTCTCTAGCTCTTAGCCTGTTCTATGATAGTGAAGCAAGTTGACAACTAGTACAATTCACTCTTAGCAACTACAACATGCAAATATTTATCTTCTATATTGATAGATCAGTATTAGATATTAGTACTAGCAACTGCTCTATGGAAGTAAGTTGGGTACAAGTCCTTAACAACCAAATTATTAATAGCTTTTCTGCAAAGATTACAGAGTGGCCTTCCTCATACAAAGCTAAGCTTATAGCAATTCTATTAGCCATCTCTACTCTGCCTTGGAACATCAAAGTAGATATCTTTACAGACTCCCAATCAATTATTGCTAAATATAATAAACTTTTAAGTACCTTTACCAGGTCTACCAAATACTTCAAGTTTAATTACTGGCCCATCTAGCACTCAATCCTTAATGCCATCAAGGCTTTTAATATCCAGATTATCTTTCACAAAGTTCTAGCACACACAAACAACCACTTTAATAATACTGCAGATTCGTTAACTAAAAAACACCAACAACAACAAACTCAAACTTTTTATTTCAATCACACCAACTCATATAGCTCTCACTTCACTATCAAATAGCTCGAACACCATGTAGAAAGACTCACAAAACAATTCATTAAAACTCTTGGAAGAGCACAAGCAGTTTGATTTGATTTGATTTGATAGAAACTCTATGTGCTTATATAGAAGATGACTATAGAAAGGTTCGACTATAGTATATAAAAACTAATTCTAAATAACAAGTACTGTTACCAAGCTCTAAACCTATAACAGGTAGCATATAAAAACCATCTCTAAATAATAGGCACCAGTTTATGGTTTTAAACAGTTTTTTGTCTGTTTTTTTAACATAGCCTGTTGTTTGTCAAAAATTTTGGTTGCAAAAAATTTGATACAAGGAATTATTCCCATTTCTTGGAAATACTTTTAGCATTATTGTTACAATTTTACAATTATATATAATTTATATTATGCCAAACCAAAAACAAAATATTTTATTTACATATTATTACAAAAAAAATAATAAAAGAATCCAATTTATTTAAAAAATGCTAAACACTACTCATATGGGCGAAAATCTCCAATTTCGTGGTGATTTAATGTGAGTGATTAGGTTAAATAAAACTTGAGCCAATCATTTATGTGATATGGCATGATTATTGAGAATAAAAGTGATTTTTTGATCAGAGATTGTAAGCCCGATAATGAATTGCTTATGAATCGCTTATGAATTTTACTCATAAATTTGTACCTGATTGTAACCTGATGCTTATAAATTTTGTATGTATGTACCTAATTGTGACCTAATTACTTATAAATCTAATAATCACTATTTCAACTGCCCATATGTTTTAAAGCATTAGTTTTTTTTTTATAAAATTAATAACGTTAATACTGTATATGAAGTTGCAATCAATTTAGATAAATTAAAGATTTAAAATACGTAAGTAAATCTAATAATTGTCCGGAGCGAAGCGGAGGACTCGCATTTCTACGTTAAGTAATTATGATTTGATATATTTTATTAAAATATCAAACGCAGTTTTGGTCTGTAACGCCACATACATGACTGGATTCTTCAGGGGATGAGACCATTAATCAATATAAAAATTTTGGGTTAAAACACCCGTTCAAGTTCTTATTTGTTTTATGTATAAAAATAAATACAATGATACATTTAATTCAGGCTTAGTGAGGTTATTATAAGGAAGATGAAAAACTCAACTAAGTCAACGCTTTATACGGCATGTACGCATTATCATGTTAAAAGGTCACGAAAAGTTAAGAACCTTTCTCTAATTATATTGTGATTTTGATAGAAATCATCAATTTAGTTTTGGCACTTGGACTATGTCCAATAAAAATTTATTTGGACTTGGACAAATATGGGCATGAATTAATCCAGATACCGATACGTAGTGTATTTTGTAATAATATTCAAGAAAACAAGGACAATCGGTACATGAAGATGAGAAGAATTATAATTCATACGATTTATGAAACTGCTGGCTGGATTAATAGAAAAATTAGAGTTTGATGGTATCCTGATGTAAGAATAAGCAGTGGATAAGGAAAACTGTAAAGAGTTGTTCAAATTAATGACATATGATCGGTGAACTGAAATTGAAAAAACTCGAACAGATACCTCTTCGAGAGGTGGACGATATCGATGTAAACAAGTTAAAAGGAAATATATTTTTATTATACCATAACAGCGCGAAATAAGCTCAGGGGCGTTAATTTGAAAATTAGATACCACTAAAATAGTATATAGCTTCAAATTAACGTCCATCCCTATAAATAAGTATAAAAGAACAAATAAAATAAACGTCGCAAAACTTTGAAGAGCCATTGCGGGTGAATTACTAGACCGTTTTAATGATTTTGTTACCGTTAGAATAGTCTAAATCCGAAGAGCAACTTTTATTAATGCCAAAAAATATGTTTACTTAATGCCAAACCCAATTCCGGAGCACTTTTTAATTCTTATTATAATAAATATGATTAGGGTGCGAATTCAACCTTTATTTCGAAATAACGCACATACGCGTACTCGAAATAACGCGCAGGTGGGCGTTATTTCGTGCTTGTACGGTATAGATTTTTTTAACGTGTGAATAATTTGTACATGTAATAATTAGTGTCTAAAATTCGAATTTACGCTTCAATTCAATTCATAAATTGTTTAACATTAGTAAGGAACTGACTTGCTGAAGTTGACATTAGTTATTATGAAAAATTATGTGCTTCTACGGCTAAACCCGGAATTAAGTTTAATTAACCATGTCTGCTGTTGTATTCCTGTTTACGTACAGTAAAATGACAAGACAATACTACTGTAAAAAAAATAATTCTTATCTGGATCTTCGGGAAACCTAATTCCTGTCCAGCCCACTATGGCGCACGAAAAGTCGTATGTCGAATACATGAGGATAGACCGCAAAAACAACAAATATAATATAGGTGATATTGAATGCTATTGTACGTACCAGCTAGAGACTAAGTGAAGTAGCAAGGCAAATCTCACGATAGTATATTTTGTGTATTCCACTGGATGATAGGACCAGGATATAAGTTATACAAGTTATTTTAATATCAATATATATTCATAATTATGAAGTATGGTTATGACTTTACAGCATTCAAGAATCTTATGCGTATTTAATGACAATACTGTAATTCAGTAATTACCATGATTGTGTGCTACGTATTATGTCAAAATGCTGTTATGCTGCAACTCTATAACCAGCGTTGTCAACGGAATTGGCAAGAAAACAAATTCGAATCACTAGTCACGACATACAGATAAGTATCGTAAGATTACGTAATACCATCCTTCGTTAGATTGCTACCAGGGTTGTGGACTACACTCCAGTGCTGCGCCACTGGACTACTGGACATACCGTATTCTACCGTGAATAAGCACCACACCCTCTACCCCACTTTTTTAAATATCAGATTAGCGGGAATAATTTTGCTAAAGACTTCATTGCGATTTCCGCTAATCTGACATTTGAAAAGTGGGGTAAAGGGTGTAGTGCTTACTTACGGTAGGATATGGTAGTAATTTAATAAGTCCAGTGGCTAAAGGCACTGGACTGGACCATATTGGACATAGTAAATTTATTTCAAGTTACTACAGTCGTCCTCCTCTACAGTCACCTCCTATATAATCACACCCTCTTTATAAGCACTATTTTTTGTAAAATTATTGGCAATATATATATTTATTAAAAAAACTCTATATAATCACATTACTATTAAATTTTATAATCACATCTTTTTTATTTAAAACAAACGTCGTTATTATAAAGGAGGACGACTGTATCAAACGATATAAAAACTATAATCTGGATAACTTCTTATTACAGTATTACAGCACTATGCCACACAAATCACGATTTTGCATTACAGGTATTCGGCTAATACGTATGATATTACATTGCGGACAAAAATTTCAGCACCTCAATACACTAGGTGTCGCCATTGTGATTGGTAATTTGTATCATTTACTAAAAGTTCATCCAATGTAAGATGAAGATTATCAAACTGTAAAACAAGGAATCCCTCTTGATTTAGACCTCTTTGACTTGTACCGTGAGTTTGGAATTTAGTTTGGGAATTAGGACATAGTTCGGGCACCCACCTTTATTCGGGAGCGTCATCACTCATCTGAGAAACTTTAACAGTGATAAATTCGATGAAACATCTTTTCAATTCATTGAATTTCTATAACATAATGTAAAATTAAATAAAAAATTATCAACAATAAATTAAAAAATTTAATAATATTACTAACCGCTCGCCGTGTCGAAAATGGAATCGATCGAATGCGAGGATCATCTATCCAAACGAGTAATAAGAATTAAATTTATATAGATAGAATTAGAATAAATACATTATAAATGATATAATTTGCAAAATACCTTTTCGCAGGATAGCACCATCATAATGAAGGATAATATTTTTGTTCATGCCCGGAGCATGCACAAATATAAATTCACTCTGATCAATCAACGGTCTCCACTGCTCAAGCAACAAACGAATATCCCTCTGTAACGCAGATTCATTATATCTCCTTATTTCCGCACCAGCTGATTTGGCTTTTCCTTTAGAATTGTCATTGTTTGCCTGACTCCCACCTTGCTTTCGACGCGCTATGTTCATTTAATATGTTAGACAGAGTTATTTAAATCAATCCTCAAATATGAGAAAGAGTCTCACTTGTGTATCTATGAAAAGTTTTATTAACATGCACTTTAACATCATCTACGTTTGTCACATTTGTATTTTGCGTAATATCTAAAACAAGTCCCGCAAAATGGCCACCACTGATCATCAGCATAGTCCAATACCTTGGTTTATTGGTATTAGATTTGATTTGTAATCTTTTAATGTCTTCCATGACAGTATTCGGATCATTTCCTCTATTCTTAAGGACATGCTTGTACACACCAAGATAAACATCATCAGGAAGTTCATTCGAACAAGTAAACCAAAATATTGGCTTGGATGATCTCAGAATATCTTTATCAGGTAAATTTTCTTCATCAAGATCAACATTTTGAAGTTCGTCCACAAGAGTAGAAACATCGTCTTGTAAGGAAGTATCAGAGCCTTCAGTCTCGGAATCAGAAACACTTGTTAGACATTCTATAATTGAAAAAAAAGTATGAATTGGATTAATAATTGTTGATATATTTTACTATTTAAATACCGTACAAGCGCGAAATAACGCGCAGGGGCGTTATTTCGAATAATGGCCTGAATTAAGCTTAACTTAGGCCAAAATCCGAAATTACACCCCTGCGCGTTATTTCGCGCTTATACGGTACTCACCATTCATGAGTTCTTCAAATTTTTGCTCAGAGGTTGGAGTATAATGAATTTTGCCTGCGTCAAGATTTATAGCACGACGTTTGACATTAAATCGATGCCACTCTAACTTATAATGAGCTCTTTGCTGCTCAAAGGTATCGAAAGACGAAATGCCACACGCCAAACAACTTGGTTTAAAAGGTTCATTATTTACAGCGGTTACAGTATCTTCGACAATACTTTTTTCTTCCAACAATGCTTCTTGTTTATAAAGTGATGAAAGGATTTCTTCGGGTAACGAAAATATTTTTAATTGACGTACATTTAATAAATTAAATTCCATGTTTTAGATATTTGATTTGTTGTGTATATACAGATATTAAGTTTTGAAAGATGAAGGTCGAAAAACCTACGAGCGGTGATATTTAAGGATTTGTGAGATTGACGCTTCCGAATTTGAACGGCTAAGGTTAAGTTTGAGGTGGCCGGATTAGTGTTACCGGTAATTTCTAAATAAGGGTCAAGTCTTTGTACTCGAGCATTAAAAAATTGATTGTTACGAGTGTAACTTGAAATTCATTTGTTTGCCGTATCTTTATCTGATAGGCTTTTCCATTATTATCATACTTGAGATTATAATAGTAATATTGTTTTTTAAATTTGTTTAATACGATATCTGGTAATTTTGAAAGGTCGATTACTCTTGGGTATTTTTCCATTATCGTTGCGGCCTTAATTCTGTCTGCTTTTTCAAAGATTGATAAATATTTGTATCCTTGATTGTTTTTCTATTCGTTTTAATGGGGCTATTTGTTTTTGGATCTGGGCTTTAAATAATCGTCCTCTTCGGATTTGCTTCGAAGTGATGGATTCCTTATCTTTTAGGATTTCATCATATTCTTCTTTAGTTAATGGTGTTAATTCTTCTTTTTCATTTTCAGAGTCAATTTCTTCAAATAATCGTGCGAATGTTTTCTTTGGGTTTATTATTCTATGTTGGTGTGTGGTTTTAATTCGGTTTATATGTTCTAATATTGTGTAGTCTTCAATTCTTTTAAATATATAATAGAGGTTTTGTAGTATCATGGGTACCAGTGGTATTTGTTGTTTTTCTATTTGTTTTAGTGAATAAAATTTCCATGGTCCTAGGGTTTCTGGTTCAGTATTTTTGGGTATCTCTTCATCATTTAGTTCGAAGATGAATAATTCTAAAGTTATAAAATATTTGGCATGTTCTGGTCTACATCCTGTTGCAATCCATTTTTCTGTTGAATAATATGAATTTTCTTGGATTTTTACTAGTCTATTGTTTTTAATTACTAGTTTTGATTCTTCAAATATTTCTCTTAGTGCTGTTACTTCTATGATCTCTTTTGGAGTTCTGTTTTGGTCTAATTTTTCATTTCCTCCCATTCCATTGAATGCTCTATAAAAACTTTTATTGTTGTTAATTTGTTCTGCTAGTAGAATATAGATTTCTTCTTTTATTATTATAAATCCTATTGCTTATGTCATTATTCTGTTTGGTAAGTTATATGGGTCATGTAGGAATACTTGTTTATCAAGATATGCTAATAGCTTTAGATTCGAGTATATTTTTAAGTCATTTAGTTGCTGGTTCTTCAGGTTTCAAAGTTCCTCAAATTGGTTGTATTCTTGGTTCAATGGTTCTCTAAAATATACATTCTCATTCCCATATCTTGCATGATGATTTCTAAATTTTTCCCAGGTCTGTTCTTCAGATTTCCAATATTCTTTGCTTATGCTTATTTCAGTTCTTTTCTTATATACTTCTTCTAGATAATTTTTATAGCTTTCTTGTCTGCACTGTCTTTCAAATTCTTCAAATATTGTTCCAACATATGTATTTATATCTCGATCATATTTCCAATTAATTGTTTTTTATATACTTCTTATTTTTGATGCTATCCAAAAATAGTTATTATCTTTGTAACAGTTATATATAGTTAAGGTTTTTGTTCTAGTGTTATGCTTTTGTAAATTACTTTTTTTAATTCAAATTCTAAGTCATGTATTAGTAATTTTAATAAATATAAGATTGGTTTGTTGTTAAAGGTTTTGGTTTTATTTATTGTTCTATGCCATGTGATTTGCTGTTAAAACAGTAATATTCTTTAAATAATAGTTTTGAGATCAGGTATTTTTAATGAGTTATTTAGTTTTTTTAATATTTTTTATATTCAGTTTTAATTTTTTTTGTTAAATTTTTCTTCTATAGAAAATTCTACTACTGTCTGGTATATGTTTTCTATTTGTGATTCAAGTCTATTTTAAAAAGTCTCTTTATAATTTTCTTTATTTTTTTCTAATGTGTACACAAAAGAATATTCTGGATAATTTATATCTTTTATTTTTGAGACATATTCATTAATGAAATAGTCTATCTTTTGAAGGATACTTATTAGAAAGAAGATAAAACTTATTTTTTTTCTTTTTATAAATAATAAGTTTATAGAATATCTTATTTTATCTTTTAATTTCTTTTGCAAAATTTCTTTATAGTATTCTTCTTCTATGTTTTTTTGTATTCTTTAAAATATACTCTGGTTTCTTCTATAGTCAATTTGTATTTTTCATCTTCTTTTTCCTGTTTTGTTAGTTTATATTAAAAGTCAAAATATTTTTTAATATTAATTCTTTTTCACTTTGTTATCTAGTTGTTATAACTCCTTAGTTAGTTCAAGAATTCTTTTCTGAATTAATTCTCTAGCTTTTAAGTTTTTATTGAATAGTTTAATTCCTTTTTCTAATAATTTTGCTTAGATTTCTTCATCATATTCAAAGAAGTAGGTTGCTTCTTCTAGTAAGTATAAGTTTCTTGTAGTGTTTAGAATATAGGTTATAACTGATTCTAGTTTGTTTGGTATTAAAAATACTTCTTGTTAGACTATTAGATCTTGGGTTTTTTCTTGAATTTCGTCTAATATTACTCCTAATTAAGATTGTATAATGATTAATTAATTTATATATCAGTTTTGAATTTTAATTAATTTATATTTAAATATTTCTCCTTCTGCTAGATCTATTGACAGTACTATTTATATTATAGTTTGTAGTAATACTAAAATTATTTCTATTTTATTATTGTTTGTTGGTTGTAGTCATCTTTGAACTTGTTTTGTACTTTGAATTATATTGTTAATAATTTGTTTTTTAGTTCTTTGTTTGAATATTTTTTTTAATAGGTTGAATTTAGATTTTTGGTATAAAAGGTTTCAAATAAATTTAAATTTTCTTTGTCGTATTGTTTCTTCTAATCTGTTGTATAAGTTTGTATTTCTACTGTTGTTTATTAAATTCTTTTAAGTATACTTTTCTATCATTTATATATTTTTCAAATCTCTTTATCTTTTTATCAATTTCTTTAATATTCTTAGCTCTATTCTTTTGATATATTATTAAAAAGCTGTTAATATTAGCAATATTTTTATCTTGCAGCAATTTAAGTTTTTACTCTAACTCAATATCAGTTAAACTTTTTAAATTTTTTTTTAAATCTTTTAATTCTTGCAGATAGATTTCTTCTGCTTTCTTTTGTTCTTTAGATATTTCTTTTCAATATTTATTGAATATTTGCTTAAAGTCTATTGTTTATAATATAAGTAAAGTTATTATATTAATTTTGTCGAGTACTGATATTAAAATAAGATTTTTATTTGTTCTTTCTTTTAATTGTGCACAAGAGTATTTATTGTTTAAATTTTGTATTAATTTTAATATCTGTTAGTAGAATAGGTTAATTAATAAATTTAATTAGATTATTCCTTGTAAATCTTCTAAGTATTCTTTTAGTACTTTGGTAGTTTAATTATAATTCTCTGTAATCATTAAATTCTATTTTTAATAAATTTTTTTGGTGTTAATTTAGTCTAGAATTATATGTGATATGAAAATAATCTGCAAATATATTAGAAGGATATTCTAAAACCTGATTTCAATTGAAAAACAAAAGCATTTTTTATTATCTGAAAATAACTATTAGTTTTAAAAAATCCTTTAAATTTTTTTTACAAAAAGTATTCTAAGGCTATGTAGTTTAGGAATCCCTGGAGATCTCTAAGGCTTTATAAGGCGGGTTTGCACTAAATAACATAAGTGTAACAATGCAGTCAATAATATGGCCAAAATTTGGCCAAAATTTGTACTATAGAATTGCAGATCTTTATCAAAAATGCAATAATTTGTGTTACACAACTTTGAAAAATCTCTGACTGTAATTGTTAAGTATTGGATTATTAATTCTGATATTTGTTAATAATATAGCATACTTCTACTATTAGTAATGTTGTCATAGAACACAGATATAGACATGGACTGGACTGGACCAGATGTCCATGTTTATATCCAAAAATAACAATGTCTGGTAGATATTGTCTGTAGATTAACCAATCAAATGTTTGAACATTGAACAATGTCTAGCAGACATTGTTCAATGTTTGCAATAATCTTATTGGCTAACTTAACAGATATAAATTAACCAATCAAATAAATGTGAACATTTGGACATTGTCTATAGATATTATCCAATGTTAACTATAATCTTATTAGCTCAAAATAGATTGATTAATCAAATAATTACATAAATCTGGCTGTTTGAATATTAATATTTAAATAATGCTATAGAAATAAAATATTAAAGATATATAATATTTGAAGTATAGCAGTTTTATAAATTTCTGAAACTAATGATCATTTTTAAATCTTAGCACAACCTCTTTTTAAAAGCTCTGTATAACAAGTTGCTATACCTTCAAGAATAGTTAGCCTCAATCCAGCACAAACTTCTATAACAATAAGTTATATATTTTGATTTAATTTAATAAAATAATAATTTTTTTTATTTATAATGCTTTAGGCTTACTAAATTCATCTTAAAATACTTTTTTTTGATATTTGATATTGAACTTGTGATTAAGATTTGCAATAGATTATTCGTTTCAACAGTTTTACTATTTTTAATTAGTTTGTATTTTTTTATTTGAAGTTTTAGTTGGTTTCATATTTCATTAGCATGAATTTGTACTAACTCATCTTCTTTTTTGCACTGATGAGTTATTGTTTAATTACTGGTTTATAAGGTTGTTAATGAAGTGCTCTAGTTAATAATAAGACATATAACCCACTCCGGAGTACTCCAGAAAAGGTTTAAATATTTTATTATGGTCTGGAGTACTCCATTAACAACCCTACTGATAATGCTCTTATTTTGATCTGTTGTATATAGCAATTGAGTATTACTGAATTTAGCCGATTAGGTTATGAGAGATAAAGTTATGAATTAAGTACAAAATAGTATACTTTTGATTAAAGTTTGGGTTTGGTTATAGGAGGTGTTCTACGTAGATAAAATAGTTAGGTTAGGATTAATGTTATAGCTATTTAGATTTGTTTAAGTATTATATATTATTTGTAATTTTTATTATAAGATTAATAAAAGGGGACCCGATTTACTAACTCTTCCCAATGATCACTTGTACCAAAATTTTACTAAAACAAAACTTAAATTTTCTTAAAACTGCTCTTTTTAACACATCTTTTTTATTAAATTTTATTGTTCTACACCC
>CAJVPU010000287.1:0-19360 GCA_910591775.1 Dentiscutata heterogama | reverse complement strand
ATTACGGCATTACGGCATTGCGGCATTACGGCATATAATAATTACGGCAATTAGACTCCATGCCGTAATTAATTCTACCATGTTGTAGAATGCCGTAATGCCGTAATTCAGTAATTCTACCGCCAACACTAACTTGTGCACTATTTAGATCACTATGAAATCGTATCTCTTGAGAACACCTTTAATCAAGTAGTTATTGAGAAACCTTTGCTAGAAGTTTAAAAAATTTTTTTTTTATAATAGCCATGAATGAATGACATGACAGAGTTTTGAAATAGTCTACACTGCTTCGAGACTATCAATTTAGCCTCAACAATCTGCACTATCTTGAGATTGTTTGACAGAGTTTCTGGTGATATTAATAACAGTTTCGAATTGGGTTTATTAGATTTTAAAAATTATTCTTTAGTCACTCGTGATGAAACCGTGATTATTAACCAATCAAATTACAATTCGTCATTTACAATACTTGGGGTGTTCTCAAGTATCTTAATCAACCCGTCAGAATGGATCTGAGGATAAATTTTTATTAGTAAAAAAATAGTTTAACGAATCAATTGTATTGATTTCCGATGAATAAAACACGTAACGAAAGATCAATACGTCAGAAAGAAAAATTTTATTAGTGGAGGTTTGTTTGACTGATCAAGGGTATTTATCATTCCGATCAACAAAAGATAGAGACCCAGGCGTTCTTTTTTTATCATAGAGTTGCATTTATTGGTCGAAATTTTTCATTGATTGATTAGAAAAAATAATTTTCAAGTACTTCACTCTTTTTACATTATTATCGTTATTGTCGAATTTTATTACCTTATTTACTTATGCCAAAAATTTTCGCCGCAAATAAAAAAGGTACGTTTTTGTGTTCTGTTGTTTTGTAGTAAATTCTGAAAAAAATAAGAAACAGAATTTGGAAATGTCGTAGATTCTTTATACTTTCGTTGATCCATCGTTTTCTTTTAATTTATTTCTATTTGTAAAAACAATAATTGCTAAATGGTAGTAATTAAAGATGCTGGTGAAATAAAATTGGAGTGGTGAAATAATTTCACCACTATTGGTGAAATTGGAGTTGAATTAGTGAAATTTGTGAAATTAATTTCACCAGCATCTCTAGTAGTAATGATAAAGACGTTTGCTCAAGTATCACCTGTAATAAATATTTTTATTAATCATATTAATCCATTGTGGAAGATTCATGAGCATATTTCAATCATATAATCGTCCATTCGGTCTTCAACATCATACTATCGATTCTCAAAAATGGTCTAATTAATAACGCCATAATGGTTGTGCACATCGAATGTGCTGCTTGAGAACACCCTTAGAAAACGAAAATTTCAAAGGAAAAAAATTATATAAGTCGGTAACCAAATAGATCATATTGGATCATATACATATAGAATATAGAATATAAAGCTAATTCCTCTGATTATGAATTAATTTTAGAGTCAGCTTTCTAACATTGGTTTGAACCAGAAATAATTTTAAAGTGTATTAATGAGTTATTCGAGCAGTTGATTTACACATGTCAATCAGACAAATTTCTGCCTAGCCAAAATTTTATCTTCGAATTTTTAACCACTGTCATATAGAGTTGTAACATTACCGTAATTTTAAGATTATATTTCATGTGGGATAAATCAGTCTAGCCCATTTTGTCTGTTCTTTAATAAAATTTGTCTATTAATGCTTTTTAGTCTGGTCTCAGTTACCTTAATGATTTAAAATCTATTTTATTGATTAGCTGAAAAACTAAAACCATATAATATTAGTAATCAAAATAAGCAAGGAAAAATGATTACATAACACATTTTCTTTTAAGGAAAAATAAAAATTTTAATTTCATGTAAACGTAACTCTTGAAAACAAATTTTCATGTAAAAAATTTGGATCAAAATTTTTCCGTGACGGTCACGTTTTCACCTCACAACATTGACACCAAAAATATGTACGTACGTACGTACATACGTCCAAATCAGTAGATATAACAAATATTTATTAATGAATCACTTCTTCGTTGATCATAGTAGAACATTGAATAAAACATTCTTTGAATTTTTGCAAAAAAAAATTAATAAGAAAGTTAAATAGTAAATCCAATCAATTCATTATCTGCTAAACAAATTAAAAATTGAGAATTTTGTATTTAGTAATAGTTTGAATAAGACTGATATATTTTAAAAGATATAGTCACCTTCATAAAATGATTTTGTATAATTAATAACTTTACTTGTATAATTATCACCAGAATATGCTTGTGCATTTTTATCACATTTTAATGCTTTTCTTAATTCCTTTTGTGACATAATCAATTCATTTAAAATATTAACGTCCCTTTTCCATTCAATAAAGTTTTCACAGATTTCTACAGCTGATGGGCGATTTTTGGGCTCTTTTTCCCAGCATTTCTTAATTAGGTTTATATAACATTCTGGAATGTCAATAATAAATTGTGGTCGTAAATCGTGACAGCATATTTCTATTTGAAGTTGTGTTCCAAGACAACGATCATTAAATACAGGTTTTCCATATAAAATTTCCCACATAATTATTCCAAACGAATAAATATCAGATGCCGTTGTATATTGATCTCCGTTAAGTATTTCTGGTGCTATATAAGGTACAATTCCATAAACTCCGCATCGTTCAGCATTTAATGTTGTATTTTTTGATACAGAAAATCCCAAGTCTGCAATATAAGCGCTATGCAAATTATCTTGTAAAATATTACCACTATGTAAATCTCGATGAATAAGTCCTAGAGAATGGATCGTTTTAAGATCAGAAGCAATACAATGTAATAAAGTTAATTTATCCCTCCAATTAATTTTCGCCACTTCTCTAAGATTGTTACGTAAAGAGCCCATCGATGCATATTCTAAGACAAGAACATAATCTTCAGAAAATTTATCCCTTGATATTCCATAACATTTTAAAAATGAATAATGCATAGAACTAATATTACAATATACTTTTAGCTATAAAAATAAAAAATAAAATAGTTAAATAATATATATAAGTAAGCAACGAGCATAACATAAAATCACCTCATTTTTAAATTTTTCGGTACAAGATTTTGATCCATGAAGTAATTTAAGTGCAACATTTCGATGTGTTCTTTGTTCTTTGTCAAACCAACTGGCACAAAATACAGTTGCAGATCCACCTTTCCCTATTTCTTTAATATTCATAAACTCTTCATAAGGAATCCATGATGATCCTTCAATAAATAATAATTTTTTTACGTCTTCATGAATAGTATAACTTTTATTTGTCCATTTCCAAGTATCTGAAAAAAAAGTATTAATCATCATATTTAAAGTATCACAACAATTATTACTGTATTTCATTACCTTGCATCCTGGCTTTTTCCCTAGTAATTAGAAAAGATTATTTTAATTCCAGTGAAAAATAAAATTTAAAATAAATGAAATAGACTATTTACATTTTATACCAAGTATTAGCCTTCTGTAAATTTCTTTGTGTTCCAATCCCATTTCGGTAACAATAACCAACCATATACATTCCACAAGAATGTCCCATATAAGCAGATTTCTGATAATATTCGAATGCTTTATATTCATCCTTTCCAACTCCAATTCCGTTTTGATAACAAAGTCCGACATTATAAATACCACCAGCATCATTCATTTTCGCAGAGTTTCGATAATTGTTGAATGCCTTATGTTCATCCTTTTCAATCCCTATTCCATTTTGATAACAATCTCCAAGACTATTTATTGCAATAACATTTCCCATATCAGCAGATTTCTGGTAATGTTCAAATGCCTTATGTTCCATTTTGATAACAATGACCAACGTTATATATTCCAACAGCATTCCCCATATCAGCAGATTTTTGGTAATACTCGAATGACTTATGTTCATCATTTTCAACACCTATTCCATTTTGATAACAATAACCAACGTTATATATTCCAATAGCATTCCCCATATCTGCAGATTTCTGGTAGTATTTGAATGCCTTATCATGATCCTTTTCGACTCCTATTCCGTTTTGATAACTATTTGCAAGATTATTCATTGCAGTAGTATCGCCATCTCTGCGGATTTTTGATAATAAATGAATACTTTATCATTTTCAAGATTATTTAATGCACTAGTATTTCCCAACTCTGCGGATTTTTGGTAGTTAATGAATGCCTTATATTCATCTTTTTCAACACCTATTCCATTTTGATAACAATATCCAACATTTGTTATCGCATCAGCATTCCCCATATCAGCAGATTTCTGGTAATATTCGAATGCCTTATATTCATTTTTTTCAACACCTATTCCATTTTCATAACAATATCCAACATTCTTTATCGCATCAGCATCCCCCATCTCAGCAGATTTCTGGTGATATTCGAATGCCTTATATTCATCTTTTTCTACTATTCCATTTCGATAACTATATCCAACATTATTTGTAGCATCAGCATCCCCATCTCAGCAGATTTCTGGTGATATTCGAATGCTTTATATTCATCTTTTTTAACTCCTATTCCATTTCGATAACAATAACCAACATGATTTATCGCACTAGCATTTCCCATCTCAGCAGATTTCTGGTGATATTCGAATGCCTTATATTCATCCTTTTCTACTCCTATTCCATTTCGATAACAATAACAAACACAATTTATCGCACCAGCATTCTCCATAACAGCAGATTTCTGATGATATTCGAATGCCTTATGTCCATCTTTTTCTATTCCTATTCCATTTTGATAACAATAACCAACATAATTTATCGTATTATCATTCCCCATCTCAGCAGATTTCTGGTAATATTCGAATGCCCTATATTCATTTTTTTCAACACCTATTCCATTTTCATAACAATATCCAACATTTTTTATCGCATCATCATTCCCCATCTCAGCAGATTTCTGGCAATATTCGAATGCCTTATGTACATCTTTTTCTACTCCTATTCCATTTCGACAACAATAACCAACATGATTTATCGCATCAACATTCCCCATCTCAGCAGATTTCTGGTAATATTCGAATGCCTTATGTTCATCTTTTTCAACTCCTATTCCATCCTGATAACAATATCCAAGATTTTTTATCGCATCAGCATTTCCCATCTCAGCAGATTTCTGGCAATATTCAAATGCCTTATGTCCATCTTTTTCTATTCCTATTCTATTTTGATAACAATAACCAATCATACCTCTTCTTACTGACAAACTTCCCGCTCCTTATACCCTGCACAAAAGAAACCCCTGTTACTCTAACATTTGTCATATATGTTAGCAAACAAGTACTATACTATATTGAGCTATATGCCCCTCTCTCAACCACCTCTATATACTCATACAAAATTCGCTATGACAAATTCTAACTGCCTACAAATTTCAAATTCTTCCATCTTAAATCAACCAACTACACAACCAAATTGTTAATCTCAAATTTACAACTTCTCTGACAAACCTTTTATCTTCTCTACACTTTCTGGTCTTGTCCTACTTGATATTATATATACAATATGTGAATTTACTATATCTAATCAACTAGCTACCTCAATTTCTATTCAACTTCTCCTTCATATTAACAAACAATTATTCTTAAACATCTGGATCCCATATTGTAGTTCTAGACCCTGACTCTAACCCTCACAACCCAGCTATTTCTTTTATCTGAACCACCTCTTAATACACTCCCTATACTTGATACTTCTAATACTACTTACAAAACGGCCTCTTTAAAAACATCTTTCTGGTATTCTAACTAGATCAAATATTGCATACACACATTATATATTTTTAATTTATCTCAAATATAGGTGAGCTTTGGTCACTCTGGTAGGTTTAGGCTGCAGATAAGTCTCTAGATTGGCTACTAAGTTTCTCTAATTATATGTTTAAAATTCTTATTCTTAGCACTAGGTTTAAAATATAAAATCTTTTTTAATCATGCAAAAAGTTTTTATTAAGTTTAATAAAGATAAAAGCAAGGTCTCACCTTAAATATCAAAAAAAAAAAATAATTAATAATGATATAAGTAAGTCTTTACCTTAATATTAAAAAAAAATTTTAGATAGCCAACTAAGCTATTTTAACTGACTAGCATTAACTATAGCTATAACTACTAGCTAAGTAATTAAACTATAACTAAACTTATTTTTATTTTTAATAAATTTTTATAATAAGGCTATACAAATTTAATAATTTTTTTTAAATATTAAAGTGAGTACTTAGACACTTAAAAGTAGAGTATACTATTTTAAAATTATATATAAACTTAGTGATAAATTTTTTTTATATTTAATTTTATAAAAAATTATATTAAGTAAACTAATTTTAATTTTAAAGAAAAGTTTGTAGAGCAAATTTTTCTAATTCTAATAGTAGTAAAATTATTAAAATTGGTTAAAAACTTAGTGAAATATAAATTTTTAAAAATTAGATATAAAAATTATTAATAACTTAATATATAGATTAGCCTAATACTTAGCACAATCAAACAAAAATTAACAGTCAAATACTTGTTAATATTTATATTTAAATCAGATATTAAATAATTGCAAATTAACTAAAGCTAAATATATACTATTAGTAAATCTGCAATTATTTGATTTCTGACTTAATTACAAATATTAACAAGTATTTGACTGTCAAATTTTTGTTTAATTGTGCCAAGTACTAGATTAGCTAATCAAATTTAGTGATCTGTATAACTCAGAAAATTTTAAGCTAATTCAGAAAAACTTTGTAATATATATAAATATATTTTTTAATTTAATATATTAATTCAAAATTTTACTATAATAGATAAATTATTTTATTTATATTTTGTAAAATTTTGGCTAAACTTAATTATAATAGTAAAAAGTTTTATTAATAACACATTATCAATTTCTATGTAAATCTTATTGTACTACCAAAATTATATAACAAAATAATCTATATACCCTCTATCTTTAATGTTTTATTAATACTAAATATAATATTTAGCACAGACTAAGCTATAATATATTCATATTGTGAGAGTACAACTAGCTATATATACAACTTTTAGTTGACTATTTAAATAGTCTGCTTTAAGATTCTATACTAGTAGCTATAACTGTAATTTATTAGAAAATTATTTATTTAAACTCTTTAACTCTATATTTGTACTATAATACTTATATCTAATTTTTTTATTTTGGGATCTGAGACTTTAATCTCTAGTACTTAGTCTCTTTTTTAGAACTAAAAAACATTTATCTCTATACCAAACCTACTAAAATAATATATATTCCACATATATACTTACTTAAACTTTTGGTAACTTATACTATAGCTTTATTTATATATTTAGAAGTTATTTATCTCTATAGTTACTTACTACTACTTTTGCAAAGTTTGATATTTAGATTCTAGTATTACTTCCTGTTTCTTTCATGCCCATGTTTTTGGTTTTTTTAACTTTCTAATTTAGTTGGCCTAGCAAAATTGGTCTTTCTGGGCTTTAAATACCTTCTAAGTCTCTTTTTCTTAATACATACTTCTAGAGCATATATTTTTTTCTTTTAGTATAACTTTGGCATCCAGGTTGTTAAATTTTTTTATTATAAAATCTTGTTGGCCAATTTTACCAATTCTTTGGTTTAATCTAAATCTGTTTTGTAGTACTATTAAAGTTCTTACTACTTTTTTGTTTAGGTCTTGCCAAGCTAGTTCTAGATTTTTAAGTTTACTCTGTCAATTTTATATGATTCTAAAAGATTTATCATAGATTTGTACTATCTTAACTAGTTTGTATTTTTTTGTATAATACAAAAATTTTCAAAATTTTCTAGTATACAAGGTGTATTAATATAATTAGAGTTACAAGTAATAAAAACCCAACTTATTAATAAAGATCTGTTGCTAGTAAAATTTGAACTTAGTATTATAGTCAAGCTAGCTTGAAAGTATGACAACTCTACTACTACTCTAAGTTACTATATCTATAAATTTAATAATTTAGTTTTTATAATATAAAATTTTTAAAAATTATTTACAATCTGGCTTTTAATTTTATTTTCAAAAAATTTTATATATAAAAAAAAATATACTTAAAATAATTAATAATAATTATTATAACTACTAATTATTTTTAAAATTAGAGTATAGATATTAAGAAATATTTTTTTATATAATATAGAGCTAATATAAGGTTCTAATTTCAAATTTTGTAAAGTTTTAGAGGCTTTAACATTTTTACTTAGAATATCTAATTCTATTTATTTAGTATATTTTTAAAATATAAATATTTTGGTAATAGTTATTAGTTATAATTAGTAATACTTATATAAAAAGAGATAATAAATTTGTAACTCTAGTTATATACTGTATCTAATAAAGCCAATTAAATTTTAAGATCAGGTATAATATGAAATCAAATTAAAAACTATTTTTTAAAAAAAAATTCATTAATAACTCAAAAATTTGATTATAAAACTACTATATAGGTGCATAATAACACATATGGGTATTATTTCAAAAATTCTATTTTTTTTAAAACTGCATATTTGACTCAAAATAATGGCCATGCATATTCCAAAATAATGTGCCTTTTAAAAGTTGTAACTTTTTTCTTTAAAATTAGGATAATTATTCGAATTATCATGCATACATGTCCCGAAATAACACGCAGGGGTTCAAATAATGTGCCCCTGTGCATTATTACATGGCTATAATGTATCTTTTATATTTCAACAAAAAAAATTTTTTGCTGAATTTTAATATAAATTATACTCTTTTCTATTTTTAGCCTTTCTCTAACTACTCTTAGTTGTAAAGTTTTAATTTTATAAAAAAAATTCATAATTATTATATTACACCTGATTTTAATTATAATTATAGTAATCTACAGTTACAAATTTATTAATTTATATAAAAAATATATATAATTTTTTTAAATTTTTTAAAATACTCACTTAAATAGTAAATATACTTTCAAATTTTTTATAGCTATTATTATAATTTCTAGAATATTTGTAAAAATTTGCTAAATAATTTTTTAGTTAATTTGATTAAGTTATTAATTTGGTATAATCTATATAATAAAATAAACTATTTTGTATATATTATATAATAATTATTTTACTATAATAATAATATTAATAATTTTAAATTTTTGTTCAAATGCTTGTCTAAAAATAGTTGATATACTTCAAAAATTTATAGAAAAAATTGTTTATATCAACCAATAAATCTTAGCAAAAAAGAAACAAATATAAATTAGACTTTTGTTTTCCTCTATATATAATGCAGTTGTTTATCACTATTTTTTAAAAAAGTAATGCTTTTTGTATATATAAGTAGACAAAAGTGTTGTTAATTTTTAAAATTAGTAATATCTTTGACAGTCATTTTCTTATTTATCTATTTCTAATTTTTTTTTTAAAATTCTTTGTCATTATTTCTTCTATTTACTTATCTTTGAAAATTCAAAATATTTTTAAAACCTTAATTAGATTAGAGTTTTAAACTTTGATTAAGTATTAAGATTATATAATTTTGCTTTTTCACATTCTTACAAAATTGTCAAAATTCAAACTCTGTCTAATTAGTGTTTGAATTTTAAGTAGCAAAGTCATATGCTTTGTACTTTTGAAGTTTTATGAAGTTGAGTTAGTTATACAAAATTGAGGTTATATGATTTATATATTTACAAAATAATTAAAACAATAAAGAAATAAATAAAAAAAATAAAAACCAAAAAATTATAAAAAAATTAAAAAAAATATATAAAAAAATATATAAAGAGATTAAAAAAAAATTAAAAAATTAAAAAAATTAAAAAATAAGAAAAAATAATAAAAATACAAAAAAATTAAAAATATTACTAATTATAATTAATGGTAACTATTACCAAGATGCCTATATTTCAAAAATATACTGAGTTAGATATTTTAAGTAAAAATATTCAGAACCTCCAAAAATCTCACAAAAACTAAATTTGAAACTTTATATTAGTTCTATATTATATTATATAAAAAAATATATAATTCTTAATATCTGCACTCTAACTCTAAAAATATCTAGAAGTAGTGATGATCACTGCTAGTTATTTTAATAAAATTCAAAAATTAATATATATATATAAAAATTAAAAAAATATAAAAAATTAAAAAATTCAATTGATCTAACCTACTCTTTCTAATAATTACTTGTACTAAAATTTTTAAAAAAACTTTATTACTAAAAAACACAAGCATGTATAGTAGTGTTGTTATAAGTCAAAGAAAAACTATAAGATAACAACTATTATTTAGAGATAGTTCTTATATGCTACCTGCTAATAGTCTTAGAGTTTATTACTTACCACAGGTGCAGCATCTGTCATTTAGAAATAGTTCTTATATGCTATTTGCTAACAAGTTTGGAGTTTATCACTTACTGAGAAAACAAGTATTTACATATCTGCTCCAATAAGAGTCTTAATAGAGACTATAGATTGCTATTACTTTTAGTAAAAAAAAATCTACACTCTTTAAAATAGTACAAGTGTTGTTTTTCCTTCCTGCTTCTCTACTAGTCTTACAAAAATTTTCAACAAAAAGTGAGCAAAACAGTTTATCTTCTCCAAAAGATTAGCATTGTTTACATTTACCAAATTCAGATAGACTTAGTAAAATGCAACTATATATTTGTTTATATCTTTTTTTTTTTTTTTTTTTTATTTATTAAGACTGATATCATGGTTGCTTAATACTTTATTGTGTTTTTTGTATGTCTATATTTAGACATTTTTTGGTACATTAATGAGTGTACAACTAGCTACACGTACAACTTTTGATTGCCTATTTTAAGTAGTCTGCCCAAAGGTTCTACACTAGTTGCCATACCTGCAACTTACTAGGAGATTGTCTATTTAAACTCTCTGATTTTCTATACCCACTTAGCAGTTAGCACCTAAGTTCCTGTACAATAAGTGCTGTCTAACTTGACATGTAGTCTCCTTTTCTGTGCTAGGAACCCAGGCTATACCTTTTTTAAAGGTACGTCACCCAGTAGCAAGGCTCGGGGTGCCTCCTTGTCAACAACCTACCCACTCTATGGTCCTATTAACAGGGCTATGCCCTTGCAAAGTTCACCCAAACCCCGGTACCCACTTCATAGCATATTCCTAGTACTTTAGTTACCCTCTGCTTTGGTTCCAGACTCCCAATCAAGATGGCCTGGAAGGACTGTAACCTGTCCTTGGTTTATCGGCACTGCTATGACCTTTTCTCCGGTTAGCCCAGCGGCCTGGTTGGTGGATTGGCTTTACCACACACCAATCGTGCTCTGTCCGGTTCTTCCACTTCAGTTTTCTTTTTCTTGGGTTTGCCTTTACAGTAGTACCGTCAAAGATCTGTGCTATCTCTTTACTCAGGTCTTCCCAAATAGGCTTCTATCTTCCCAGTTCTATAGATTTACATGACCTAGGGACTTATCTAGTGTTTGCATCGCCTATTACCAGTTTGCATTCCTCTATGTAACCCAGAGTTGCACAGATGCCCCAGACCTGCCAGTCTTGCTGATGCAACTATAGTTACAAGTATTCTATTCCAACTGATTGACAAAAGACGGTTGCCATAACACAGGTAATTATTCAAATTTTCTGTCCTTGGTAGGTTTCAAACTCTTGACCTGCCACTTGGTGAGGGTGACAACCTAACCACTATACTAGATCGCCACACCTTTTTGTTTATATCAATATAGTGCTATGTCATATAACAAGGATCGGTGCTCTAGTTTAGAAATACCCAAAGTTTATTATACATTTTAAAAAGAAAATACCAACATTAAAGTGAAGCTTTACAATAGAGATATATTAAATATTGCAATTAATATATAATTTTTTACACTTGCACAGGTTATAATAGTATATCTTTTTTATATATATATCATGACTATAACTTCTTTTTTTTGTTTTTTCTATCTTCATATTTTATATTTTTTTTTATTTAGTGTGCTCTTTCCTCCTTTTTTTTTTCTCTTTATTTCTTTTCTCCTATACTCTTTCTATATTTTTTTTTTTTTAGTATTTTTTTTTTATTATAAATAGATTATGTTTTAGTTTTTTTGCCAAGATTTAGATAAAAAAAATTGAAAGAAAAGAGTTGGTCATGATGGGCTAGTAGATCTTAGCCAGTAAATTGTGGATTTCTAATCTGAGGTAAATTAAAAAAAAGCAAGAAGGCTGCTTCTACTCTGACAGGTCACACATAGATGCTTTTTAGTAATGATAAGCCACTTTAGTATAAAACAGCTAAGCTGTAGATAAGAAACATGAATACAAAACCTATATATATTTTCTATTTTAAATAATAAAGTTGTAACATGACTGCTTGGAAAAAAAAAAATTTAAAAAATTAAAAAAGATATATAAATAAATTAAAAAAATATATAAAAAAAGTCAAAAATATATATAGTATATATAAAGGTTTTACTATAAAATCCTAAAAGTGATTTTTCTAAAAGAATATAATACTAACTAAATTAGCTAATATTATAACTAATGCTAGCTAACTTTGTCAAGAATAGGTTCTTTTGAGAATATGTCTTTTAGAATTTTATAGTAAAACTATATATAAAAATTAAAGAAAATTTAAAAAAATAAAAAATACAAAAAATTAAAAAATATAAAAATATAAAAAATATAAAAAAAAAATAAAAATACCCAGCATACCTATACAACAAATTACACAACCCATACTTACCACACCTACCTCTACTCTCGCTCCTGCAAACACTATATTTAACCCTAGTTCAAACCACAAGAGGCTCAGAAATCTGTCTAATATCTCACCACTCAATACAACTGCCAATAAAGCTACCAAAACTATAGTAGGTAGCACATTCACCTTGGCTAGAATACAAGCAGATAAAAAGCCAACTATAAGACCTACTTATAGTCAAGTAACCAAAACTAACCTCAAACTCTTTACTACAGATGCTCCAGAGGATGAAATGAATTGGGCCTCAGAAGTATACCTCAAAATTACTACACCAATTAACACCTTCTTCGATATGAACCTCTGGTCCTTTGATGCAATAACAAAAGCTCTCAAAACCACTGACAGTATCTACAACTTCATTAGTTACAAGCTAGCTACTAACTATACAAAATACAAACTACTAGAGGCTATTGCACTCAAGTTCATACACCCGAATACTAGATTTTTCACTATCTTCACATGCAACCCTAAGACTACCTCAGTATACCAAAAAGAATATACAACTCTTTTTAATACTGCTCTTGTAATATACAAAAAAAAACAATGAAATCACACTTACCAATACTGCTATCTGTAATATTATTCACTCTATGCTCAGAAAGATACTTATCTCACAGCATCTTTCTAATATCAACTTCTCTAAGATTACATATAGACAGATCTACAAAGCTATCCAGTACACAAGAGGTTTTCTACAAATTAAAAATGCTAGTGAAGAAACTTCTAAGAAAATTAGAGCCCAAATTACCAATGCTCTTGAAAACAAACTTATTCTACTATCTGAAACACCTGTACAAAACTCTAGTGACATTCTAGAGATCCTGCCATTCAAACTTCCTATTACATGTTGATCACATACTAAAGCCATAGTAAATGCTTTAAGTCAAATCTTCAAATTCTCTGAACTCTTAGAAACATACTTACTAAACTTTTACCACTTCCTCCCTATTACAACAGGCTTATAGCTAATCTATGCCAACTATTTTTAATCTTTTACTGATCTTCTCTCCAATACCTAGCAGTATATAAAAGAAAACTTGTGGACTTCTACACTATTACCAAAATTTTAAACACTTACTTTAACCTGCCATCCTCTAAAAAACTACTACCCACTACTTACCAAGAGCTTAACTATAAAGTTCACAAATTCTTCACATTCAACCAAGCTACCTCTACTATTCTACTTGCTGAAGTCATCTCTTAGCTTAGAGAATACTATACCTTCAAGCTACTTCCTAATGACTTCTTCACTACCAAACTTCTTCTCCCTATAAACACAAGCAAGATAAAAACTATCTCTCTATTTAACTACCCATTACTGATAATGCTGAGACCAAAGAGTTTGTTAAGCAAGTTTTTCCCTACTACCAAATCTTATTTTCAATTCTAGTAGAAATTATGCAAGCCAATCTACCAATAAACCTACCTTGCCAGTAGCAGAAGAAATTACAGAATATTTCAACATCTCCTTTCCTATTACAACTCCACAGCAACTTATAGCTACAGCCAAACTTCTCTGCAGATACTATTACTTCTCTAAGCTTCTATCTGAATAGATTCAAATTGAAGACAACCATTTCACTTTAGCTGACAAGACCAACTCAGCTACAAAGCAAACTCTCCCTAATATCCCTGACAATATAGAAGAAATTATTAGCACTCTCTTCAAATATGAAATTATTGTCTCACTCCTAATACAAAACCAACCAGATATTATTCACACTATGAAGATTCTAAGACAATTTTATACAATCAAGAAAATCTCAGATTTCTTACTTGATCTTTCTCCACTTCCTATCCTAAGCTGGAGTATTTTCAATAGTGTACCTATAGCCTCACATCCAAATTCTTCTAGTATAGTTATATTATATACTAGCATCACACCGATACTAGATGATTCTATATATAATCTAACACCTTAAGAAAAGCCAAATATCACAGTACTAGTTTTTTCTACTGAAAATATCTCATCTACTGATAACAACACCCCTCCACTAGACAACCCAACTCTAATAGATACTAATGAATACTCTAATGAGTAGCTTTCACAATATATATACTCTCACAACTCCCAACTTAACAAAACACTATATAAAGCCTCAATAACCCCCAAGTCAATACTTCTCAACCCACATTACTTCATCTACTTACTCTTTCTATCTGTACTTATAATGTACAAAGCCTCAATACAAATACAAAAAAGGAGATCTGGGAGCACTACTGCTTGTAGCAAGTTCTAGATATCATCTGCATTACAAAAACCAAACTATCCAACAAAACAACTACACAAAAGCATTTCAAAACCTAGTACTATACCTATTTCTGGTCCTGTACAAACAGTTCTAAAGCAGGAACAGCTATTATAATCCACAAATCCCTCACCCTACATATTTACAATACCTGCACAGTACCCGAATATGCTATAGCTATGAACCTCTTCTTCAAGCATAACTTCAAGTTTTGGATTAAATTACTCTATCTTTCTAGCAATGATGCACACCTCTGATTACAAACTCAAAACATGGTTATCCAATGGCTACAACAGGCCAAAGCATTAAATATTGCCCCAATAGTTCTAGCAAACTTCAATATATCTACAGAAATTATCTACTTCTAATCAATTAAATTTAAACTTCTTCTATATCTTATATTTAACAACATATACAATCTAGCCTTACACTCTTACAAATCTGCACCTACATAGCATAAAGCCAACCTTAGCAGTGAAATTGACTTTATTTGAACATACCAGCCAACTCTTCAATATCTTACTAACTATGATACAGATAATTCCAATACCAGTACACAAAGTAACTATAAAATCCTTATTTCATAATGGCTTTTTCTCTATGCAGTAACAGGACAACGAAGACACAAACATGTATCCACAAATGAGTCTTTGACTATAAAGCAATAACCTCTGAAAAATGGGAAGTACACAACACACCTCTCATAACTACAACCTCAGAGTCTCTTGAAACCACATAGTATAAAATCCAAACTAGCATTATCACAGCTGCACTCCAACATATCCTCAACATAAAGTTTGCAGTCCGCAACTTCTATACATTCTTGCCTAAAGCTACCCAACTTCACTATGGCCTCAAAAAGCTAAGAAACACAATCAGAATAGTAAAATACCTAACTAAGTCCAATCAACAACCTCCACTACACTTAAACTCTACAATAGCTAAACTCAATAGAGTACACAACCTGAAGATACCTCTTTTCACAATTAATACTAACTGGATAACAAAAGCCAATACTAAGTGAAAAAAGCTATACCACTTATGCAACCTAGAAAATATTAGACCAACATGATACCAAATTACCAAAGCAATCTCAAAAAGATGTACTAAACTTCAAACCAACCCAACCTCAATGCTTAATAGTATCTTGAATAGGCATAAGGACTCTATAAAGTTCAACAATATTAAACTTAACCAAGATATTATTATAGACTCTACTACAATTAAATTATATATTCAACAGCACTTTAACAACTGGACTGCAACATGTTCAATTGATAAAACACTATTCAATACAAAGTGGCAAGCTGAATACAACCCAAACCCCACATTCAGCCAGACTGGTATCAAGAAACACTCTTTGATTTTTCTCAAAAGGAGATACTTACTACACTTAGCCAACTGCCTAACAACAAAGCCTGTAGCCCTTTAGAAATAAGCTTTGAAATGCTCAAACATGTAGGCTCTTTCTTCTTACAAGCCACAACTGCACTCCTAAACAGATGTCTTCACACCCATCTATCCTATCTCTAAGAAACCAATTTTTGATAGAAACCTAACTAATACTAGACCAATAAACCTTATAAAGTATATCAAAAAGCTCTACACCAAACTCTTTATTAGCTAGCTAAACAATATCTTATCTAAATATCCAATTTTATCTCCTTTCAACTATGTTGCACTCACAGGCAACTCCATATCTATTCCAATTCATATTCTTAATAATATTATAGAAGATGCCTTTTGCAACTCTAATCAACTATAGATACTTTCACAAGACATGAGCAAAGCCTATCTCTGTCAACTTTGGTCTATTTTAAAAATCACTTCACAAAATAGAAATGCCTAACCCTCTCTCCAAAATTCTCACAACCTCCTAGCAGACTGATCTAACAAAGTTATTACCAATCTTAGCCTTACCAACTTCTATCATGTTCAAAATGGAATTAACCAGAAAGAAACAATCACTCCACTATTCTGGAGAATCTATTACAATCTACTAAACACAAAAATTTTTACACATTTACTATGCACACCTCATGGCAAATAAGTCTAACCTTACCATCTTCTAAAAGGCTATACTGCTCTATATCTGTCCTTGCATATATGAATGATACTGTCTAGATTGCTAACACTAAGAAAGATTTAGAAAGAATTATCCAAACGGCCTTATCATTCTACAACATGGCAAATATTCAAGTTAATTCTTTCAAATCGACTTTTATATTAACTCAACCCAATACCAACATTTTTTTCTTGCAAGAAAATCTAACAACAATCCCTTTTAACCAACTATTCAAGTTTCTAGGATGTTGGTTGATATTCAACAACAAACACTCTAAGCAAATTAAGCTCAGTTAGGAGGAAGCTCTCAATCTAGCTTATATTGTCAACTCAAAAAAGATAAAAGACAAACAAATAGCCTACATTATTAATACAGTCATAACTCTTACAATAGAATACAGAAATTACAATATAGTTATTTCTTATACTATATGTATACAAATTCTTAGTAAATATCTGACAATTGCCAAACACAAATTCCACTTGTCCTGCTCCACTCCCAACAGCACAATGCTTTGTCACCAAATTTACAATATACACAGTATATAGAATATACAGCTCTAGCACCATACTAACAACCTACTTTTCAGAATTAACAACAGCTCTAGCACTATACTAACAACCTACTTCTCAGAATTAACAACAGCTCTACACTTGGTACTACAACTTATATTAGACTCCAGCAACTACAAAACAATTTATAGTCAACTACTAGCATATTATAGCACCCCTAGCCTATTATTAATAGACCCAATAGACATATTATAGTATCTAAAATAATTCAGATACTATGGCAGGCTGGCATTAGTCTGATTATTAATCCAGACAAAGTATAGCCACAACTAATTCAAGATAGCAACACACCACTCGAGCCTATACTTATAAAGAGCCCAAGTACAATATATTCAAACAACAGCACTGAACGAAATACATTCTCTATCTAAAACAACTTAGCTTGGCAGACAACAAATACCTACTAGAGTGGCAGCATATTTTACCTAGACTTCAGCAACTTCTCAAAGGGAAAAACTAGGCTGGTTCTCTTTTTTTGGAAAATACAATACTAAATAGCCCACAACATCATTCAATATATCCAAAATACTGACCATTAGGTATTAATCCCTTTGCCTACCAATCTAACACTATTCTGAAAAGACTAAAGCTATAGATACTTATCTACCAATATGGTGAAATCATTATAGGACAAATAAAGAGAAAGTTCAAACAAACCAACACAGTTTCTATTATACATTAGCAATACAATATAGATACTAAGCACTACATGCTATACCTACTACCTTCTATTACATGCAACCCATGTTCTGGCTACAATCTTAACTCTAACTGCTTTACTAGCTACTGCATGTTTGAAATTCCTATAACTATATCTACACAATTTCTGGGCAGAAAAACAACTAACAAAAGACTTAAACTTAATGCCAATTATGTAGACCCTATATTCTATAGCAATCAAATATCCTACTTCTATCCTACCTCCTCCTAATATTAGCATCACAGACTCTCTAGCTTTAACTCTCTTTTATAATAATAAAGCATCCCAAATACTAGCACACTATGCCTTTAGTAATATCAAAACATAAATATTCATATTCTATACAGATAGCTTAGTATCTAATATAGATACTACTAATTGCTCTATAGCAGTAGGCTGGGTTCAAACAAACTACGACCAAATCAATAGCAGCTTCTCTGCTAAGATTTCTAATTGGCCTTTATCATACAAAGCTAAGCTACTGGCAATCTTATCTGCTATTGCTACACTACCTTGCAATGCTAAAGTTAATATATTTACAATCTCTCAATCTATTATATCCAAGTATCACAAACTCTTGTCTACCTCATCCAAATTCTCCAAATATTTCAAGTTTAACTACTGGTCTATTTGGCATATACTTCTTAATGCTATTAAAGCATTTAATATTTAGCTTACACTACATAAAGTTCAAACACACTCAATCAACAGATTTAACAACATGGCAGACTCACTGGCCAAGAAGCATCAACAATTATCAACACCTACTCTGCTATTCAATCACACTAATATACATAATCCATACTTCATGATTATGTGAAAAGACTACAATATAGAAAAACCAACATGATTATTTGTCAAGAACATCTGTAGAGCACACACAACAGCACTGTGGTTATCACAGAAATGTAATACTGAATGAAAAAACTATACTTAAACAATTGATTAGAGTTCTATCTGGCTTTATTTAAACAATAACCAAAAAACTGCTTCCAATATTATATTACCCAAACTAAACCAAATGAAAGCATTCAGAATTAAATACTTGCTCA